>JAQFZY010000015.1:0-102458 GCA_034696285.1 Hypogastrura burkilli | reverse complement strand
TCTAATTAAATAGTACATTCCAATCGCCGATGCATTGGAATTTAAGGGTACCCCTGAAACGTTACGTTTGTTACTGTAAAAATCACGAACCACTAGAAACCACCAGAATTTCTGGTGCTGGGGCTACTAGTCTATGTATAACGATAGGTCTTATGTATAGTTATATGGAGGTCAAGAAGTCACGAGTAATTATAATAATTTTAAATCAGTTTCCAGGAACATTTTATTTAACCAATATACTGCATAATACATATTAATATGCATCTGATGTTTGGATATGGAATTCTTGTGGGTTCTCGACTCGACTGCCTGTCACTTGTTACTGTTGTCACTGGGTATGAATATTGCAATTAAAAATATGCTGAACATTAAACAACAATTAAACATCAATAGCGTCAGCTGACATTGCCGCCGCGCATAAAAAATAAAAGCCAAACTAAGTTGCTACATTCATGCAGCTTCTTTAAATAATTAGTTAAACTCTGTTCTAATGCTTAATAATCTATGTAGTATACCCAAAATTCACTCAGAAAGAATAAAGTTAAAAGCTGATGTATATATGATTACGATTACAGTAGAGTTATTGCTTACCCAATATGCCGTTTACGGAGTCGGACCGTATCTTCCTTTGACATTGTTTCTGCCATGATTGCAGCAGATATCCTTATTGTTCCTAGGTGTAGCTGAAAGCTGGACAACAAGTGCGGTTTGAGAGTTGAGAAGAACGGTCCAGACAATAGTAGGCCTCGTTCGAAACTAAATCTTGGACTCAGCTATATGATCCTTTTTTAACTAGGGACCCGAGACTACTGGATCAGTACAGGAGCTTAACTGACTAGGGACTTGGGATCATCAGAACGCAGAACTGTCCTCCTAAATTATTACACGTCTTCAACTTCAACCGACACTAGAGATGAAGGTCTAGACTATACATAATTTCCTAGACCAATTTCCTCACAATTCTTCTATGTATGTAGTATGTATGTACTATGTACAGCATATGTATGTTTATGTATAGTGCATAGATAGTAGTACCTATCCAGTTCAAAGTACAAGCTAGTAGGACGCAAACGTCATATTGAAGCCTACATTTTATTACTACGCGATATAAGCTCCGAACGCTTGCGTTCTTCTCAGAAGACAAGTTTTTAAGTAATCATAAAACATGGGCTATTGTCTTCCGGAACACGGGAACTCTTCATGAATCAGGATTAAAGGTTCCATTATTCAACCCAGTTCTGATATATAAAAGAATTGACCGTCTTAATGCTACACAGTTAAAAATAGTTACTGCTTACATACGGATACGGTGTACAGTATACACGCCGTATTGTAATTGTTTATTGTGAGGTAAATGTGTTTGTAGGAGCATGTCTATTTATAAGGTGAAGGCAGAGTAAAAAGATTTAGCCGCCCAGCCGGTGTGTTTGTGGTGCTAAACGGGAGGCTTAAAGACACAATGGAACTAAAAGTTCGAACTTAATGCATAACGGGTTCATATTTGCGGACGCCGATGTCCTTGTTTTAGAAACAAGGCACAATATCCATATATCCGTACACATTTAAAGTCGGTAACCTAGTAAACAGTTCTGCCATGAACCTTAATTGTTAGACCTACTGAGATTAAAGAGGACAGAGCAATGGATAATAAACGTCCATCTTTAAAATAACAATGTAGTTTTTTTTTAATGCACTAACAAATAACATCTAAATAGTAGGAAATCAATGATAAGATAAGTGTAGATGCGGCTGGTTGGCTGACTCATTTATATGCTATCTAATGTCTTTCTTTTTTCTCACGCCGATGATTACGAATTGAAGGAAAAAGGACTTTGCCGGTTAAGGTCAAAATGTTACGCTTTTGGGCACCAATCTATCGTAGGAATAGATGTCACTTGTCGTTGTCGCTGTATGAGCAAGAGCGATAACCTTTGACCTGGTCACTTAAAATCAAAGTCATTTCCGCAAGTAGCCACATGGTTCAAAAGTCATTAATTAGTATTTAGTACTATAACGCACATAATAGAACTGGCAAAAATCCATGCCTCATATTGAGATCACGGGGTCAAAGGTCATCGCTCATACATCGACAAGTGACATATTGTTGGAAAGCTTGTTAGATGGAGATTTCATAAATGTATAAGGTTTGACTTTTTTGACCTAACCTGTGACCTCCGGAGGTCACACATATTTTTCACTAACTTTGACTATTTTTGGGGGTACCTTCCGCATGGAAAGGGGCAGGGAACCCAACCAAGTGTGTTCTGGTATCAGGGATCAGGGTAGGGTCTAGCATTATGTGTGATAGAATTTAGGTCGGATGGTGAAAGTGCCCAACATCAAAATTTGGGTGTTCGCCCGTAAGGTCCTTTGGATGAAGCGTATTACGATTATTGAAAGATTACTGATGACTAATAATGATAGCTTATGATTTATGAAAGTAAAGTCCCCAATTGATGGAAATGGATATGCAAAGCCAAACGTCAGAAATAAATTGTTTTATGGAGTATGTGTCGTGACTTGTGACAAAATACTCTTATGCCGTTCATTTTATATGTTCTATCTTTGACCTAGCCTTGAATCCCAAGCTCCCCGGAATTATGAGGACGTATGCCATAAGCCATAATCCTTTACTTCAGTGGGATAAGAATGAAAAGTGGCACAAAAAATCAGTGAGAAGTATAAAATCGACAGACGATCCAGCACAGCAGTATAATCTTTTAAAAAACAACGATACTTTATTCTTTAATTAGGAAAAAGTAGAGGGTCAAATTCAGCTTAATCGAACAAACCGAAGCCCATATCGTCATCTTCTTCTTCGGACTCTTCCTTCTTCTTCTCCTCCTTCTTCTCTTCTGTAAGTTCAAAACAGGAAATAAAATCAGAATAGGAAATCTTCATTCTGCTAATTCTACCCTAATTTGACCCGAATAATGTCTCAGGAATCAAAAGGATACTCAGCATTGTTTATGCAGACGAAAGATGGTGTTGATTAGTACATCATTGGTGACACATTCAGACAGTACGGAGCATTAACATGTTAAACATTTCAACTTTGACTCACCCTTCTTGGCTTCAGCAGGAGCAGCGGCCGCTGCTACTGCTCCACCACCACCGGAGGGCATGGATGCAAGTTTTGATTGACCTGAAATCCATTTAAACAAAAGTTCCCTCACAACAAACCATATTTTAATTTTAATCGTGTTTGCTGAAAACATGCACTGCACGTGCTATTCCATAATTTCTATAGTTATCGTACCGGCTGCAATAAGTTCGTCAATACTCTTTCCAGATAGCTCGGAAATGACTTTCTTTAACTTCTCAGCGTCAGCCTCAATTCCTACCGATGACAGGATCTTCTCGATATCACCGGATGTGGGATTCTCCTTAGCTCCCAACACGGCTAAAAGGTAAGCGGCTACGTATCTCATCTGCAAACAAGTAACAGGGATACGTTGACATTAAGTGTAACTCATCTCTTATGCTTTGATTATTTAAGCAGTTACAAATGCAAAATAATCAATACAGTATCTCAGGAATCAGAGGTAGGTCAGCATTATTTATGCAGACGAAAGATGGTGTTGATTAGTGCATCATGGATAATTGTAATTGATAAAACATTAGATAAGTACATTGTACATACATATGTAGATACACATTACAGCGCAAAGACACAAGACAGTACTCGCCTTAGTAACTAAGTACATAACATATTGGTAAACTAATTAAAGAACAAGAAGGGTTATAGTTAGGGTCTGTCTTTACGTGCTGTATGGACTATGGAACCTATGGAAATACCGGTGTACCAGAACCAGACATTCAACATTGAACATTATGCTAACTCTGACTTCAATTATTGTCCAAACACAAAATACCCGAACTTAAAATTATTGTACAAAAGCTCTAAAAACGTAATAATCCAGTAGACTCACCTTTAAAGATATTAAGTTTTGAAATCGCTTTCAAAAAAACACAAAAAAGTTTTGAGATACTTCCGTTTTTTGATGAATGTTGAATCACTGACTCGTGTGTTAGAGTTAGAGTGAATGGAGAGCAGAGGTGGTATGGTGGAGGGTCCACGCCGCAATATTACTTTAGTGTTACATAAATAACCTTGTCCTATTTTCACAAGTATTAACCTATGTAAGCATTGTATACAAAATGTGATAAGCATTCTAACCATCAGTAAGGCACGTGATTATAATGATACGAATTTCGAATTTCTGCTGCTGCAAATTAAGCTGTCAATTACTGTGTCACTAATATTTACCATTCACCAGGTCCTCTACTAACCACGCGCGATGAAGTGACCTACGACCTTGACCCTGTAATTAACAAATGTATTACGTAAACCGGTGTCTGGAATTAAATTTCTACTTATTTATCTGGTTGCTAACTACGTAAACTAACTACGCGGCAGCAGCAAATCTGTAGCGCTCTACGGTATTCTTAATATATAAGGTGGTAGAGTTTAGTATCGCCGGTCAATATTCAATACTAATATTTATCATTTATCAACTGTCTGGTAAGTTTGGCAATTAAAATTAATGTAGTAGTAACATCAATTTATTGTTATTTGTCGGCATTTTATTTGACCTTTGCCGTTCCCGTATTCAGGGCTTAACAAAGGTGAAGAGGCGAGTTGTTGAAGAGAATAGGAACACCTCGAATCGAAGATATGGCCAACTTATTTCAAATGGATATTGTCAAGTACGTCTGTTGTTGTGGAAGCCTTAAGCCCATTTGTTCCGTCTACTTCTGTCGACACTGTCTGCGTCTAAGGTGCTCATACTGCGTCTCACATGAGGTAGACTCCCACTTTTGTGGAAACTGTTCCGAGAACATGCCGTCTGCAGAGGCCAAGTTGAAGCGAAATCGGTATGTACCTAATGTACCTAATTTAGACAAATCCATGTCCATGTAAAGGAATACTTTCAGTACAATGGTACTCTTGTATATACTAGTCGAGGACCTCAAATCTCTAAACCTGAGCCACGGATATTCCTCAATTAGCGCCACAACATTCAGGCGGCTCACAGAGGAGGGAAGCCAGGCTCAGGTTGAGAGTTGAGAATCACTCTGTAGAAAATTCTATACACGGCCGAAAGACCAGGAGCTGGTCTCAGGGCCTAGCTGCGTGGTAGCTAGCAGGGAGATGGCTTATTTCTTTCACTTGTATTTCTCCATCCCGTGCTGCCCACCTTACTACTAATTTGTAATTATACCTAATCAATTTTCCAATACGTAAATGATAATGCGCTCCTTCAGCGTGCTGATGTAACTCCCATTTATGGTAATTCTTCACGTGTTAATTGTAACTTGATGTAAAATTAAAATTAGACGCTTCTTGGGTCTATAAATAAATATTTTTTTTAAATAGGCCAATCTAATTATTAATGTCTGTTAGGTATGTCTGTCCTCCGTCTCTGTCACAAATTTTCAGGTTCCGTTACGGACTCGCAATTTATCAAATGTTTTTCCATTTTCGGAATTTAGTAGTAAATTCATCTCTTCTTATTTACTACAAGAGTGGTACAAAAAATTGTATTCTGCAAATCAGTAAAATCCTAACTATTCTACGTTTATTCGTATTGGCTTTACCAGAAATTAAAGATTGCATCATGCTGTAATTAATTTTACAAGAAAAAGTAGACTGTGTGTAAATCAAATGAGTGCGAGGAGCATGTGGAGATCATAAGCGGAGAATTACATTTTTTTCCGCTCACTTTACTCTTTATTATACCACAATAGTAGTGCCTAGAAAATAGCGGCAGCAACGACATAGCAAATGAGCCGAGAAGTGGAGGGAATGAGAGTGAGTGCGAGGGAAAAAAGTAGCTTCCCATTCTATCAGTCTACTCTACATGAAAGTGCGGAGGAAGGCTGTTGTCAGCCAGAGTGATCGCAGACTACTATATACGAGTACAGTAAGATATAATAACAATTTCAACTTGATCTAGGTGCAACACATGCTATGACTGTCCCAGTTGTAAGCAGACCCTTTCGATACGGGCAACTACGAGCCAGGCAGCTTCTGAAGAGGATCCCACCAAGGTTGTTGCGAGGAAAATGTATTACCTCGTCTGTGGATTCTGTCGCTGGTCATCGAGGGATGCCGGGATACCAGACGGTTTGTCCACTAATGGCCCTTGGACTGAGCCTGAACTAGCTGGCGGATCCCATCTAGATGAAATTGGGGACTACTTTAGGATGCTCGGCCTTCGGGAAAAATCTCTAAAAGAGAAAAAATATGTACATAAGAGCAAGTTTTTGGCCGCGGTGAGTATTGTCAACTCATACTTATCGTACAAATTTGGTATAACTCTAACTTTTTATGTCTAAGTTTTAAGCACTAAACGCTACATGTCATCTCTTATCTCCAAATCTTGATTATACATGCAGGGACGTCATGGATTGGCTCATTTGCTTCCCAAACGATTCCCAGTGACAACACCGGAAGAAATGTCAAAAGCCCTTCCGCCACCAACCTATATTGCACCAACTCTTGGAGAGGATGACATTCCGGAATTGCCAGAGGAATTCTACACAGAGCAGCTTGATGTTTTAAAATGTAGTTATTCATTTATAGAGGTTTCCAACTTTATAACTTGGTATACCGGAACCAGATGAATTTGGTTATTTATTTCAGCGACGGGACTTGGTCAGCGGCTTCAGCAAGTTGAAACTCAGCCTGCATCCGATTCTGGACTTCTACCGTCTCACAAGCACCTACTGGTAAAGAGATCACTCCGATGTCGTGTCTGTGAGAGGAACATTAGCAAGCCAGAGTACTCCCCCGTCTCAATCAAGTTTAAGATCCAGCTTAATGCTTACTACCATGTTCCGCAAATCCGGCTGATGGCCCCACTTGCCGAGCCCCTACTTCCTAGCCAAAAAACAAGAATACTTCTCCGTCTAGCAAATCCAACCCAGTTTCCAACTACAATCAAATTCCTCCCATTTGCATTTGTGCCGCTCCGGAGGGAAGACGAGAACAAGATCATGGACCTTAGTCTGCTTGGGAAAGAGTCTTCCACGGACTCTCCATCCAGCTCCCTAAACTCTTCCCTGACTCAGACCGTCAAGGAGATTTCTGTGCTGCCCATTCGTAATGAGGAATTTACTGTCAACTGTCATTTACTCCCGCCGGAGGCTGAGCTGATTCTGCCTCCAAGAGACGAGACGTCAGACTTTGATGACTTCGCCGACACGCCCGACTTCAACGATGACCCCAATTTTGTTCCCTGGAGGAAGGCAAACAAGGCAGCCGTGTATTTGGAAGTAGAGAGACTTCCGCTGGGCAAGATCAAAACTGCTGAGCAGGGGAGTCGGGAGCCCCTAGTATTTGGGTTTACTATTGAGTATGATTATACGAATACCATTGTGGCTCTAGACAACAAGGGCGGAAGCGGACCTCAGAAAGTTCGGATCCAAGCCCATTTGCTCGTGTCTCTGGACAATCAACATCCCAAGTGATAGTGAACATTTTTCATTTGAAACGTGTATAATTCACGTTTGAATTATCAAGGCCTGTAGAAATGCGGAACGCTTTTCTAATTATAACGATAACCTGCACCTGCACCCTGCGTGGCCTTTACTTTATACAATATAAAACGCTTATGGCTAGAAATCAGCGTCTATATCTTTACTCTCACTTTTCTAATTATTTCAAGGCGTTTCAAGTGAAGTAAGTACTTAAATATAAGCTTGAAGGTATTTTCACTAAACGGTATTAGAATTATCTCACTAAACGGTATTAGAATTAGAAGGTATTTTCGGATGCGTTACCTTTCGTTGGAAGGAAAATTGTTGCAGCTTTAGCGTGAGTTTGTTAGTTTGAGTTCGTGTGCAGCCTAAATGGTTTTCTTGAATAAACAATGAGCATGTCAATAAATGTATGAGTTATTTTACGAAACAGGCTTAATTACACAGAAATACAATACGGTTGATGGTTTTATTTCTTTTGAAAATGAGTCCGGATTCGGATGTTTTACGTTTCATATTCTGTAAATGTCTGATTCTTTAAATATAAGTTTTGAGATATTATACTACAACACAGAGTTCAAATAATCATAAGTTTTGATTCTAATCGAATTACACAATGTGTACAATGGTTCGTTCTATTCATTTACATAAAGTGACAAAAATGGCGCCTAGGAACAGGAATTTTTGGAAATAACATGAACTATACAGTAGTACAGGATGAATAATTTGATATAAATATTTCTTGATTATACGTATAGTTATGGACATAAAGTGATTACATAATTGTAATTTACTCAACACTAAAAAAGTTTGCCTGAACTGGATTACTTACTGCAAAACAGATGGATTTGGGGAAACATGAAGTGAGTCTAATTACTAAATGAGTCAACTGTTGATTTTGTGCATAGTATTTCTGTATTTAAAATTGTGAACCATTGAATTAATTTTTTGTCGAGCCTCCATTTTTTTTTCATAGGCCTTTATAACGTGTTTTATTTTTATTAATCGAGTTTCATTTTAAAATGACGTTCTGGTAGTCATTATATTTGTTTGCGTTTGCGTTTCGATCTTACTCTTAATATTTGTTGCCTTTCCCTATTCCGTTTCTTCGTTTTTTAATTTTTTTTTTTTGTATTTTTTTTTACCTCTTACAGACACAAAACACGGAACTGCCTGCCTAATTAATAATTTACGTTTCCTTAATGAATTGACGTTACTTAATTTTACGTTAGTCAGTACCCTCGATAAAAGCAGGAGCGGAAGATGGAGGTGGCTTCTAGGTATTCGGCTTTTGTTTTCAGTTCTTTTTCGGTGACTTTTCAGTTCTTTCCGTGACTTCCTATACTTCTCCCTTCATCTACCGTTCCCCATTTACGTATCAGTTTACAGAAAGATCATGTTGAAAGGTTAGGGGGAGGGGGCTGAGTCCCATTCCCAACCCCCTCCGCTGAACCCTCAGCTTAAATCAAATATATTAAATCAGTCTTGGGAAAACTTAGCCCTAAATTACCTACGTACTATAATTTCAGCCCTACTTAGACTTAGTGCTTGCATTGGTTCGGCCTAGTTAACTAAACTCAGTTAGGTACAGTACTATGACGAGTGACGAGCCGTGTGATGAACTATGTATGTTAAAAGTCTGGCCTATTCAACCCTGGTCCGCCGTAATGACACGAGATAGTTGTTAGGGAACATATGCAGGCTCAAGCTTGCTTGAGTCTTGACACGAGGCCCATAAAGTGCCCAGTGCTCACAAATCATCTTAACGCTAATACAATCAAATCAATTCAAAATTTAACCTTGAAAAAATGAATCTTTTGACCTGAATTTTGACCAGGAATCAAAAGAGTTCGGCCTACAGTAATCGATAACGTATAAAGCTCCATTTGAAAGATCGGATGTTTCTAACCTACAGCTAGGCTTAACTATTGTTAGGTACGTCTAACTAAACATTACAGTTCCTTCAAGGCAATTAGTAGTAGAGCGCGACAAGACAATTTGCATAGTGCTTCAAATAACTTAGAACGAGTTACAAGATACGAACAGAATCTCTACACAATCTACTCGTAGAGACGAGAACAACCGTTGCCGGAATGGACATTATGTTGACAACTACGAATAGGGGCGCCAGCGTAATGTACAGAACTAGATACAATTTTGTATTTAACAGCTTAACACAATGAACAACGAACTGGAAATATGTAAATAGAAGATTCAGTAATAATATTGTAGTTTTGTCGACACTCGTGAACTCTATGTAACAATTCAGTGACCTACGTTGCTCACTTATAATAATGTAATAACGTATAAGTTCGAATCAATCCTAATCCAACTGCATAAGCTATAACAAGGAGAACGTGCAGAAACTCACGTACCATCTACAATTATTATTATATTTACAATTTCTTTATGAGACCTGAATTCTGAAATCAATGTGGTAATATGTTTCAATGAAAATCATTGGCACGACTCCTCCCCTCGTACTCGTAGCCGAAAGTTAAGTAGATTGAAACCTAGCCAGTAGTTATGGACGAGCTAGAAATATACTATACGTTCCTCTACTTACAATGGTAATTAGTAATTGCTTTAAGAGTACAAATGAATTATAGTTTCTTGTCGAACGAGGGAACAATGAACACAAGTTTTTCCTTTAGAAGGGGGGGGGGGGAGGGGGCTAAGGTGTACGGCACCACCCTATCTAGTAAATTTATAAGTTGACCCGACTCAAGTCATTAGAAACTAAGCTACAAGGTCGCATAATTCCTATACCTACATTAAGTTTACATACTATTTACAAGGGAATTAATTCAAGGACGGGAGGGGCAGAGCCCACAACCAATCTTCCCATTATTTCCGTTTTTGCCCATGTATGTCAATAGTTAAGGATTCAACAGGGGCTTACGCCCGAGCTGGGTCCTTCAACTCTGCCTAACTTACTCAACTATTCACAGTTTTACAAAATTCCTGAGCTTCATCCTAACGAAAGAATTACGAATCGTGATGAATACAATGAGAGTACTTAGTACTTACAACTTTACAAGGGATTGGCTCAACTGTCGTACGAACCAGCTTTTGTTGAGATTGGGCACAACAGCCGGCCCCACATACTAAGAACTACGATCCTAAATTGATCCGTAACAAAAGTTCTAATAATTAATCTCGAATACAAAAACATAAACAAAAACGACACTAATAAATAAGCAATTTGGATATAATTTCTAAGATGGATACTTTCTAAAGCAATTACAATAGATTTGGATCTGAATGTGATTACAAAAACTTTGCGATTACTTGCCTGTTGTGTAGAGATCGAGCTGTAGACAAGTTAACGTATAAAGACGATAATCATGTGTACTGTTAAGACGTGCACAAACACGCTACATGCCCTGTCTCCATTCATTTATACATAGTTTTAGGAATCAGTGGTGCGCAATTAATCATAATGAGAGCACTATGATTAAGAATATAACAAAAGAATTACCCCATAAACGGTGAGGAGGTGGCGAACGAGGGCCATACAGTCTAAAAAACGAGGTTCCTATATACAATTTCACACATTAAATTCAACGTTCCTACTTACACAATTTAAAAGTAATTAACGTTGAAGCTATCCCTTTGGTTTCTGTAATTAAGGTACCCCCAACAGAAACTGTGTCTGGTTTCGCGGTACAAATTATTCTGAACACGAATTACGCCTGATCTGTTGAGGGGAATACGGACTCGATTTTGGAAGTAGGAAAAATTAGAATTTTCGGAATATGAAGGGAATGACGGGTCTAAGGGCACCGCTTCAATGTCAACTAGTAATCCTTCAGTTCCTAAATAACACGGACATCATTTTGGGTTCGACTGGAGAGCTTGCGTAATTTGGGCCCAGAGATCTTTCTTACACGCTTTTGACCTGGAGGGAACAAGAATAGTATTTTACATCGAAGACTAAGTCAATGCGATTACTAAAGCACAATGCCTACCTTCGTAAATTCTGCAGCCATTCTTTAAACTGACTTCCACCGTCAGGGGTTAGATGGAATGCTTGTCTTGCCGTACACACGATTGAAACAAAGTCGTCGTACTCCGAGACCGTAATGTGATAGAGCTTCTGGTGTAGACACTGGAAGTACATTTGTTGACATTTCTGGACAAGTGGGGCCAGCGGCGATCTCGGATTCTGATAGACCCAGGCAAGGCTGGCCCGGGACGAAATTGAAGCCGCATCCAGGATAATTTCATGGAGTGTAAAGGGATTTGTGATGGACTGCATCGCACAGATACAGAACTGTTGTACGTACTGGGCCCCGAGTTTCCGAGAAATTGAGAGAACCCATTTGATGTCTTCCCCATGGAGTGGGTTCCGTGAGAACTTTGCTGTGGGCCTGTCATCTCGACTCCGGGCCAGGCTCTCCATGGCCAACATCCCAACTCGGTATGTGGCAAGCAAATACTTGACCTTCAGAATTGACTGCCCGTTGACTGGCTGATGACTCATTGGATCACGCCCGCACTGAAATGTTATAAACATCAAAATGTAGGTAAGATTAAAGAATTTAAATATATTGCGTGTATTCTATTCTCCTTACCATGGAACCAGGATTTCCTAATCCATCGGGCATGCCCAAGCAATTCATTCCGTTTGAATGCATTCCCATCGGATGTCCCATTTGATTTCCGAACCCGTTGTGCTGATTCATCATTCCATTTATCTGCATACAAATTCAAAAAACAGCGGTAATTAAGCTGTGAGACAATGCGCTGAGCCATGCCATGATTAACTACACAGTACAAATACCGCTACGACAACCAACGGAAAGAAAAGTATCTGATACATACGAAAAGTACCTGAGGCTGTCCATTGGGCCCTCGTCCCATGTTCATTGGGTGACCTGGATGCCCGAGTTGATTATTGGCTGCAGCGACAGCAGCCGCAGACTGGAGCATCATTGGCTGGCCATTCTGATTTGGATTTCCGGTTGGAATAGCTACTAGATGATGCCCATGGCTGGGATGTCCAGATGAGGCCATTACAGCCACATGCGAATGAGCCCCACTTGATTGGCCCTGGGACTGGTTCATAGGCATTCCACCGTTCATGGGATGCCCATTGTGATGCATGCTCATGTGACTTACTGGATAGAACTGAGTGGGTTGGCGGAGGTGGCCGGCCGAACTAGATATTGGGACTTGGATCCCATTTGACGACGGGGTGTAGTACTGGAGAGCGGGCCCGGTCGAGACCAAGCTTGCATGGTGTTGATGCGAGTGTGGATGGGAGTGCGGAATCTGATGGATGGGCTGATTTGGATAGGAGGGTCCAGGCTGCATTTGGTTCCCTTGATGTGAATTCCCGTGTTGGCTATAATAGCCTCCGTTGGAAGGGGCCACGCCGGGGTTCATTGGACTCGTCTGAAATAGTGGAATGAGGAATGGACATAACAAATCTGTGTGTTGGCATAACCTCGTTAAATGGACTATACCTGGTAAATGACCTGTGGATACATGGCCATTGGAACGGGATTGAAGCTGGCCGGGATGAAGGGCGGCGGAAAGCCGGATGGATACGGCATTGCTGTTCCCATCGTTTGATAGGGCGGTGGACGAGAGTCTTGTTGCTGGATCCGAATGACTTCCATTGTTGGACCCGTTGAGCCCGAGCTGGAAACGGAGGGGTTTGGAGGAGGCGGATTATTCGGATTCAGGACTGGGAGCCCAGTCTGAGCCGAAATTATTTGATGGTGATTTGGATTCATTGGGTCCAGAGACGAGTCCAGAATTAGGAAGTTGTCATGCTGAGAAAATTCCTCGTTCACAACGTCAACGTCCAATGGAAGGTGCTATAAGATGGATAAATTTTAAAAATTACAAATTGTAATCCAGGAGTAGAGCAAAAGAGTACCAAATTGAATTACCTTTTGGTAAAGAGAGAACCATTGTCTTGCCACATCGAAAAGAACCTCGGGGCAAACGCCGCCGCCTTTGGCAGCGGACTCAACTGTGACACAAGCTTTCTCCAACATACCGTCACTCTGCTCTTTACACTAAATATAAGGAAACAATTACAGTTTGCAATATTCAATCTCAATGGACCATGTTGGCACAATAATTAATTCAATGTTTATTTACCTGTAGAATTGCCCGATGCAACTCATTTGGATTGAGTGCATGAGCATAGGGCAGGCAGGAAAGGGCTAATTCCGCAGCCGCTTTCACCATATTCACATCCCCTCGGGATGCCCGATCCGCAATTGTCACGGCCTCCGGGGGCGTAAGATGAGAATCCCAAGTGTCGATGAGAAAGACAATTGCGGGTGCTCCAATCTCCATGGCTTGTCCTGGAACGAATTAAAAAGAATATGATTACAATAACTATTGGATTTGATTCTGACACTGCTGAAGCTGGCACTATAACTGAATTATTACCTGTGATCCAAGAGACGTGAGAAGAATACGTCCGGCTCAACCAATTCGGGCTAACGGCATTGTGGAGCCCGAGAGCGTAAAGCCCAATATGAAAAGCGCACATGTGGAGAGCACGATGTGGTCCCCTTGGATTCTGTCCATTGGAGGGCTGCGTAAAGAGGCTCTGATTGCTCGAGCCCCCAGCCTTGCTCAGTACAATCTTCCCCAGTTCGAACATAAAATGGGCCCCGGCCTCTGACGGTTGATTTGGCAGGACGGGGTAGGTTCGTTTACCTTTGAAACGTCCAGATTCCTTGCCTGAACGTGTCGACGTACCGTTGTTTCCGCTTGAGCTCCCCGTGTGCGTGCTGAGCATAGGCGGCGAATTACTGTTTGAAGCTCCTTGCTCCACTTCAGCACTGGCCGTGCTCTGAGGTCGGGTTCCATTGGGGTCAGAGTTGATTCCGGCAGATATTGAAGCCGGGCTCGCTCTATTCCCAGTCACTGACGACGGGCTGGCTCGATTACTTCCCTGCCCTTCGGCGAGCGGTGGTGTGGTTGAGGCTGAGCTGGGAGCGGGCACAGAAGCACTGTTGAAAGGAATGGGATGGGTGCTGTTGATCCCTTCATGTGCCTCACTCCGTGCTCCGTGGGACCCGAGTAGAGTTGAGGTCGGCGGATTGTTTGAGTAGTAGGCGGCGGGTATTGGGGCCTTGTACAACTGATGGATCTCTCGATCCAGCAACTTGTCCATGACTTTGGCCAACTTTTCCGAATCATCCTTGTAATGGAGCAACATGGCTAGGGCCAGATCTCCCCTTTGTCTCCTTGTCCCTTCACAGAGAAGCGGATGCTCGGCCTCAGAAACGTTTGCCTTGAGCCCAAGAGCTGACACGGCAGCCTCAAAGCCGAGGCTCTCGTCGAGTGGCAGATGATAGACGCCGGGCTGGAGTGAGCATCTTCCCTCCCGGTTGACCGGCATGACCAGAGCGTCAAAAATGAAATTGGAGAGAACGAGCGGGAGCAGGGCCTCCCCGCGGGACTTGAACGTGCCGTCCCGAAGGGCCTCAGCCTTCTGTCGAATCATTTCTAGCTCTTTCCCTCCAATTGGGATCCTCTTGAGAAGGAGAGCCAGCTCGGCCTCCTGATTTGCCAATTTGACTTCAAGTGGTTTTGTTGAGGCTGGAGGCCGGGCCAGTTCCAGGCCGAACATGCCAACTTGAAATGCCAAGTAGAAATAGTCCGAGTTCTCAGCCAGGACCGTGCAGAGGAATCCGCACTTTGCCAAGGTAGCCGAGGCTAGGCATGAGACCTGATGTGATATTGGGTTGATTTTCTTTCGCTTCCCTTTCCCTGTGGTCGGATGTGGGACGTCGAGCGAGAGGTCGGGTGGATTGGCCAAAAGTTCTTGGGCCAACTTGACGCCGAGTCGACAGGCCTCTCTGCTATGACCATGAGCATGGAGCCCTTCAGCTCGTGCAAAGAGAATCTCCCACTCGTCCTCAATCCGCTTAAGATTCGAGAAAGCATTTGCTCCTACTTGATCTTTCTTCTCACCGTCTTCCCCGCCCTTCTTTCCGCTCCCAGAAGAAGTGGTGGCCTTGGGGTCGTAATAGTAGAGCTGATACTCGTCCCCGCTCTGCTGAGAGTCCGAGGAGTCGAACTTCCGTGTTAGGTCCGGCTGCAAGTTTGCCAGAGCCTGTAAGTCCACGGCCCGAATCCGAGCTGACATTGACGAGTCCGAGTCGCCATCCTCAAAATCGTCTGAGGTCCCGGTCGTGTTCAACTTCAGGTTTGAAGCCACAATACTCAACTCGCAAATCTCGACCCCTTCATCCCTATCATTCGAAGCCTCTGTCTCAATTTCCAGCTCGTTCTCACAAAATCCTTCCGAACTCACACTGCTCCGATTCCCATCAATTGAGCCTTGACGCTCCAGAAGGAGCTGTCGAGTCCGAGATGATGTTGAGGGTCCAGCCTGAGGCTCAGAAACTCGGCCCCGGCTTGAGGATGAGGTTGAAGAGAGCCCAGGCGTGGGTAAGTCATCCTCAAACGAAGTCTCATTTTCAAGGGGGAGAGTTCGGGGCTCTCTAGACTTAATTTTGAGCCCACTTGCACTCATACAGGGGATCATGGACCCGAGCCCTCCGTCATTGGCAAGCTCGTAACGTTTCTTAGAGCCTCGGCCTGACTTTCCCGTCTTTGATGTCGATGGGCCTGGGAGAAGGCCAGAAGTGCTTGGGCCAGGACCGTTGTTAGAACTGGACTTTGACGGGCCTGCTACAACTCTCTCTCCACCAAAATCAACACTTCGAGGTCTTTTCGAGAGCATCGGGGCCGAAGAAATCGTCGCACTAGAATGGAGCAAATGATGTTCTCCAGCTGGGTTGTTGAGGATTGCGTGGGATGAGTGGATGAGCCCAGTATCCCCAGAACGACTCACTCCGTCTGAATGACGAAAACACATGAATGGACAGTGGTAGACTTGGCTTGCTTCTGAATAAGTAACGCCAGGGATTGGATAGTTTTCCCAATTGAGATAGCAGGCCTCAATGGCTGGTCGAAAGCCAGGAAAAACTTCAATGTCATTCTTAAAACTATTCGCGTGTTTGGAACCCACCGAAGCATTTCGGGATTTTGAGATCTTTTCAATAATTTTGAGATGCCATTCCTGTTGGGAACAAGAGTTAATCTTATAAGTGCCAGATACAAAGGCTACTGATCGTTTTTCGCACCTTGAACTGGGTATGAAGAATGTGCCTTTCTTCCGGTGAGAGACCAGGGTTGAGAGCAGCCAAACGCCACAGAAAAACAATTTCATCGCATAGGGAGGACCCGGCATGCTGACATGCGTGTGCATTAGAGTTGACGCTGTGATGTTTCCCACCATGACCTGAGTTTCCATTATGAAGGGCTACTTTGGTGTTGAACCACCAGACCAGGATCTAAGAATAGTAGAGAATGGGCACATTATCATACAAATACTAGTCTGTACTGTTATTACACAAACTCGTAGCTCAAATTACCTGGTCACAATTTAAACACTCCTCAGTTATTATTTCCAGCAAAGGAACCGCATTACGATCCTCACGACGAAACATTTCCCGTACAATGGATAGGAGATTCCACATGCCTTCCGGCTCTCTTCCTCGCAAAGGTCTCAGCAAACTGCTCCATTCCGCCGAAGCGGGCGGGGCAGCGCTTGTCAAATAATTCACATCGCTGAAAATTGAAATAAAAATTATCAGGTAATACAGATTGAAATTCGTACTGACTGAAATCATGCAAAGATGATTTTCTTGAAAATTATCTAACTAAAGGTCAAACCTAAACACGATTGGAGCTGGAACACAGAATTTGATGAGGATTTTATGAATATTTCCATGTAGGGTCCGTTCATCCAAATACCAACTCGTTTGCTCGTTTGCAGAAGCTCCGGCTGTTGGATCCGGGGCCCCTCGTAGCTGTAAACAAAGCCAAGGCCAAGGATCGTAAGTTCAAAAGGTGAGCATTCGAGCAACAAATGTGCCTACGAGAAAAGCCTTACAGTATTAATTGCTGAGCGTTGTGAAGACAAAAGTTCATCAAGGAGTCGCTGAGCAGTTGGTAGGATCTGCTGCGGCAGCTCACTTATCAAATATTGAGCAAATTTTTGCAACTGGTCACGATGAAGTCGAGACAAAGATTCACTCACTGGAGCTCTCAGCATTACATCCTTCGACTGCAAATTGTTAAAATAAGTTGACCCGTTAGGTAAAAAAAAAAGTAGGTATAATAAGTATAGAAAATAGGAACGGTCAAATATCAAATATATCTTACTGACCTGGAAAATACGATGTAGACAAACAGCGACGACATGGCCACACCAGTTCGTAGTGGCATTACATGTACACGTACATGAGGTGACTCGCCGTCTGTCAAAGGTTACCGCTACCTTATGAGCCTCTCGCATGTTAGGCTTAACTGTTGCACTTAAATGAAATCCTAGACAAGTAAAAAATTAATCAATGACATGACAAATGCCAAGTGCCTACAAGATTGGAAGATGACCTTTTTCTAAATTCTGTATAATAAAGTGCTGTCATACCTATTTGTAGTATATCGCTTACACTATCTGTCCTAAAAAGTCGTTCACCCTTCCCGAATTCCTCGGCCGAGCCATTGGCCAGACAGGAATAGAGACGAATGTCTTCTTCATACTCAGGAAAGCTCCAGAAGGCTATTCTAAGTTGTAATTGTTCTGGAACTGGGGGATAGAACCGCTCCACCATTTCGAAGGGAATATGAGAGGCCACGCATCTTGCCGACAGCTCCACCAGATTCAGATGAGGGGGGCTCGCGTTTGTTGTCGAGAGAGACGGTGCGGAGAAGTCGGAGGAGGAGCCTTTCTTGGTGCCTAGGGTGGAGATGTTGGGTGCGGGCCCGTTCCCGGAACATGTTCCAGGACCTCCAGCAACTGCTGAGGCGGGATTGGCGGTCGAAGGATTACTAAAATTCGCCTTCTTCCATCCCCTCCAATTGTTACAGAGGCTCTCGGGCTCACTGATCCAGGAGCAGAGGGAGTCTTCCTCAAATCGATCAGAGTCTTCAAACGAAAAGCGATCGCTGTCCACAAGTTCCCAGTCCCGCATTGCCCTTTCCAGAGCAGCGAACTGGTCTACTAGTCTTGCTGGTCTCGCCACGATGTTCGGACTGGTGTTTGTGTCCCACGCCTAACCAGCGTGGTCACAAACCTCCTCACCGACGGTTCAAAGATAAACCTACCTACCAAATTGTGGCCTTAACCCTAGAAAGAATCAATAAGGCACATTAAAAATTAAAATGTAACAAATTCTATTCCAACGACAAATAAAATTAGTGCATGTGCCCTTAAACTTGCACACAAAATTACCTTTGGGATTCTGGTAAGTCAATAAAGATAAATCAGGGCTGGTCTGATTTAATTGAATGTTTCAAATTTAAATCTTAATTTAAAACACAAAACACTGCTTCCTCTTGCTTCCGAAAGATTTGAATTTAAAACAAGTAAAAATCAAAGCACTGGAATGGAAAAAAATAATGGTTTGTTCAAAATACTCCATAACTGGAATACTGAAAATTATATTTTCCGGCGAATTTGAGTTGATACATAAAAAACGATGTAAATCGTTTAAAACAGTTTTTGCTGTTTATATTTGTAAAGCAAAGCTTTCTATTCATCCCGGCAAAAAATGTACTTTAATGTACTAAAAGCAAAAAGGTTCAATGTCAATAAATACACATAACACGATGTAGTAGTAGAAATAGTTTGAAAAATGAATGTAAAAAAAACATCTTCATATGCCCTTTAATGTTTAAGGTGAGTACCCTTTGCCCTTAGAGCAGCCTAACTCGAACTCTAATTAGGATTAGCACGGTACTAAGAGCGAATATCTCATTGCATGGGCAAGAACATAAAAACAGGAGCAGGGGTACTTCACTTGAAAGACAAAGGGCATGAGCATGAGCCATCCATGAGCTATGAGCTTAGAGCTTACCTTAAAATAAATAGTTTCCACTAAATTCTACGCTGGTCAAAAACCTGGTAGCGACATCATGATGGATAGAATACTTTTTCTTCAGCCAGTTTTGTGAAGGAAAAGTTACAGTAGCGTAGTTATCTTAAATTAAAACAGAAAATGAAAACAGACATTCTGAATTGAACTAGAGGTAGATTCCTTAAGGGTGGTGAGCCAGGGAGGGTCGACTAAAAAGACAATGTACTATAGCAGGCCAGCCGCTTACAGTGGTGTATTGCTTATAAAATTCCCAAACGTCCTTTGCACCTGCTTAAATTAAGCATAGCTTACAACATTAAAGGACCGATTAATTTTGCACTTACTTAACAATAGTAAACCTCGCGGCGGCTAGCGCTGCAGCATCTGGTACACGCTAGTTTTAGTAAGTTTATTCAACTAACTCCGCGAAGGAGAATCCACTGTAAGCCGCTCGCCTGTTATGAAATAGCGTAGACTGACTGGGTTCAGTATAGGGACTATACAATAACATTCTACCATCCAGGTTCACCGACTCCTTTGCAACAGAGAAGTTGAGGCAGCACGCAGCACATAGGGCACAGATTGCATGCCGCAGCTGCGAAGTTCTCACCTTAATGTAAAAGTGCAGTCGGATACCGGATTATGTCGTTTTATGGTAAAATATCAACCTATGCCTACCGTATTTTTAATACCATTTACAGCCACTCAGCACTCAGCCCTTACACCGTTGTTCTAAGTATAATTTCTATCTCATTTTTATCTTTACTTGTACCAACAAACTACATAGGCTATATAATGCGTGCGCAGAGATTTTAATATTTCATGAAGACCCCAAGAGTTGCCAAGTAGATTCGCACCCGAACCTGATTCTTGACCTTTCATCAAGGGACCGATTTAGAAATCAATCTATTTAAAAATCATTGCACCAATCCCATCCAACTACCTGTCATTTTTACTTATTGTCATGCATAAATAGTGTGAGTGCGGCGTTGTTGTTGGCAGCAAACTGGGTTCTCTAAGGCAGTACGAAGGTTTTCTCAGAATTATCAGGTGTCAGATTTGTGATCTGTGTGGTGTGTGCCAGATTGAAATTCCGAGCTGACAACTGGTGGCCTGCGTGCGACGTTTGCGTATATTGGGGAAAAGCAAAAAAGTGAGGGGTTTATGGGTTATGGGATAACGAAATGGAATATGAAGTCGAGCCTCGAGCCCGTCTGTTGCCCACTTTGTAGTAGGCACCAAAAGAGAGACAGATATCGGCAGGTCCCTTGCCCACTTGGATACTGAATAGGGAGTTCTGTAGGAGAATTCCACAAAACCTGCACTTTATTTACAAGACATGTTTAATTCGAAAAGATCGTGGCTAGTTGGCGATCTCTCATCTGCTGTCATCGATCATCATTGCATTGCATTTTAGATTGCAGTGTATTAAAATAAAATGTAACTTTTAACATTCTATTGCTATTTGCAATATGAATAGTACGTTAAAACCACGTCGAGTCTATAAAAATTAAAAATATACTTCATACTTTGCATTTATGTATAGTTTCAAATATTCATTCGAACATTCGAATACCAAGTTATTTGAACCTCTTGTGGTTACAAAATGCAAATACATATATCTAAATCTTACCGGGTCTAGTTCTATAGAAAGTCTTTTGTTGTTTTTTGGGAATATTTAAAATACTGATAATTTTTTGTTTGTGTTGGAGTCGCGATTCAGCTAATTCAAATTTTCCCACCCGTACTTACATTTGGTAAGAATAATTTTTAGGTGACCAATAATGCAATAAAAAATATGCCCCATGCCAAAGCCAAGCCCCATGCATTATTGTGAATTTTCTGATAATCAAGCTAGTGAAAAAAAAATATATCTAAAGTGATAAAGCCAACACGTGTCTTGTCACAATTATTACCATAATGCTATGATTGCCGATGGATGCGGTAGTTATACTGTATCTTGAGAACAAAAGTTTATAGTAAAATAAGAATTCAGTTTTAAATTCATTTTCCATAGTCACCCAAATCCACAGCCACAACAGACCGGCTACGCTATGCTACAGCTACAGCCTACAGCCCATTAAAATGTAATTTCCCTGCTCGAAGGAGATCCATCCCGTCTGCTTATATACAAACCACCGAGTCCTCAGATAAGCCATTTGTCGTAGGCGTTTATTTTTTATTTTTTATTTAAGTTAGGTTAGGTTAGGTTACAAAAATTCGCCTGACCGAACTAAAACACGTAAAAGCTAACCGATGTTAGTTAAGATTGCGAAGCAATCTTCACTAACTTAGGTTAGATTTTACGTGTTTTAGTTCGGTCAGGGACCCTGTAGTTCGCTACCACATATGTTTTTGAGCGGTATTATCCCAGGACTACTCGGTGGATTGAATATACACATCCCGTCTGGTTTCGGGTTTTGAGAGCTGCACGAATTGCTTGATTTTCCCGTCCTTCCTCTCGCCATGTTGGCGCTGTGAGAGAAAAAGACCGCATTGAGTCTTGGATCACGACAGACTGAAGAACGTGTCTTCTTTCTAACTCATCAGACTTATTGTCAAGTAAGTTAAACTAATTAAGATACATTTAGTGACTAAGGCTCTTATATAGTCCGTATTAATTGTGTCTGTTGTTTTGGACAGGAGTTTTTATACGAAAATGGGTCCACGAAAAGGAAGACAGCCGAAGGAGGAAGTCCAAGTCCAACTTGGGCCCCAAGTTCGGGAGGGGGAAATGGTCTTTGGAGTTGCCCATATTTATGCCAGCTTCAATGATACCTTCGTTCACGTTACTGACCTCTCCGGAAGGTAAGTTGTCCAATCCCTGTTTTTGTGTCAGAACCACAACAGTACGAGTACGTGTGCGTAACGTAAGTACAAGTAATTAGGCACTTTTGGGTGTCTGTGTGTTAGTATTACATATTAGTACTAGTAGGTAGTAGCCCTTTCACATATATGACAATTGACAATCGTAATTCATAGAAAATATAAATTAACAACGTAGTACTAACCAATACCAATACCAATGCCACATTGTCGATTAGGTGTAGGTATGTAGAGTAATTTTTGTGTTTAATAATTCATCCTTGTTAAAGTTTACATTTACAGTTTCTAGTAGAGCATAATATCTTAGGTGCCCCTTCCTCACAACCAGTATTTTACCATAAAATGACTGGCTCCAGATTAGGGGCAAATCAAGGAGACCCCATTTAAAACACATGAAAGGAATAATTTATTTTCTTTTGTGCATCCTGTCTTTGGGGACAAATCTGAATGAAAGTGAAAGCGTTATGACGTAATATAGGTTGCAGTAATTGTAAGCTGCGAAATAACAAACGACTGTCAAACTTTACCCCGACACCAGTGTACTAGTTCTACCAGATATACCATTTTACGCAGTACTTATGGATTGTGTTTACTTTGCAGGGAAACTATAGCTAGAATCACAGGTGGGATGAAAGTAAAAGCAGATCGTGATGAGGCTTCACCGTACGCCGCTATGTTGGCTGCTCAGGATGTCGCTGAAAAATGTAAACTGTTGGGAATCACAGCTCTGCACATCAAGTTGCGTGCCACGGGTGGGAATCGTACCAAGACACCCGGGCCAGGAGCGCAGTCTGCCCTTCGGGCACTGGCTCGTTCAGGCATGAAGATCGGCCGAATCGAAGATGTTACGCCAATTCCATCAGACTCAACCAGGAGGAAGGGTGGTCGACGTGGTCGACGGCTTTAACTTCATGCAAGTCCATTATTTGTTTTTGGAAGCTTTCCGAATTCTTATGGAACTCTCATTATGGTATTATATCATTATGGGCTCCGTAGGATTTTTGACTAAACACCGTTAAATCATTACTGGTAATAAATGTGGACATCTTTGAACCTCGTTGAAAATCCAAAATTTTCTTTTTGTTAACATGTTGTACAGTAAATACATGTTCCTTTTTTCTGTATACTTTGAGTGAGTTTGTCATTTTGGCCTTAAAAACTCTAATGATTAAACACTGTACAGCTTGTAGCTTGCAGTCGTAAACGTGCCAGAAAAATTCAGACATATTTCTGCAAGTAACGTATTTATTGCTGTTTTACAGGATCTTTCCAATTTACGAACATATTTACAATTGGTAATATATAGAAGGATAGCGGCTTGAAGGTTCCATAAATAGTGTGCACAATACGCGACAGAACGGGCATTTAAATATTTAAAGCTACTTAGGCTACACTGACCAGTATGTCTTTTGCATATGAAGCCGAATGGCAATTAAAACCCAAAGGGAAGTTCCCCATAAGGACTCGGCTAGCCTGACGAAATGCGTCCTCATAAAACCGTCGGACCAGTTCCATGGCAAAGCCGTGTCAAAAGTACTATGACCCACATATAGAAGAATTGAGTTCATCCCTGGCTCAAAGAACGGGCTCCCATCCCACCAATGCTTAATGTCGATAATCACGTACATGGTCGATAGTAGGATCAATGCAAAAGAGGAAGTCACCAGCACGAATGACAGTGACCTGAAGAATATGCAATTTTGAATTTAACTTTCAACCAGGTTTATGAATAGCCATTTTGCAATATTACTTACCATAAGTTCTTATTGATTGGTATCCATCCGTCCGTCTCTTTCGCTTGGCACAGTAAGGCTCCTGCAGCGCCGGTAACAACGGCCCAGATCCCCCATCGCTTCAGCCGACTGGAAGCTCGAGGAAAGACAAGCATAGTTGCTCCAGTTTGTACCCCAAGCCAAACCTGGAGGATGGAGGTTAGGATCCCGAGAAATCCTTCCGGGTCATAAGTGTCAGAGTCGTAGATCTCCTTCGCCGTGGCACTCTGGTAGAGGTGCTTATATGTGAAGATCTTCAGGTCCACGTAGCCCGAGGCCCCGCCAATGCAGGACTTGTCCACGGAGTTGTTATCATGTAAACCACCCGGGCCCAAGTATCCGCTGGAAGAACAAAGTAATAACAGTAATTTCAATGCGTTCTGGCTTAAAATTATTGTTCGCTCTTACGTTGGGCAATTGGGGACTTTGAGGAGAAACGTAATAAGGCAGTGAATCATGACGATGACTAAAACAAGGATCCAGGACACCCAGAGAATCCCAATATCTTGAAGGGCCGCCTTTAGCTTACTCTGAAATAAGTGAGGATCGACTCATCATTAATTTCCTAGCTTATTGATTAACGTTCAGGGGGTCTCACCGCTTCTGGCTTCGTAAAATTGACGGTCATGGAGACGAGGACTAGAGTGGCGCAGACAAAGTAGCAAATCCCGAACCGTTGAAGTACCCCCGGTATCCTAAGGTTGGCCTTCTCGCCGAAATTAATTGGGCCGTAGTGGGAATTGTGCATGAGGCCAAGTCCGATCAGCTTGACGGACCGGATGGCAATGGCCTTGAAGATCTGGAGTCTGGGCGTCCCGCGCTTCACTTGGGACTTTATTGCAATAGGGACGGCAACGCCCATGATCCAAAGGAACCTGTGTCCATCAATTCGTCCATTGGCAATCACCCATTTGTGTAGAAAACCATGTACAAAAATACGTACCATGGGAAGACTAGATCCGCAACATAGAGCCCGTCCCAAGGTGCATGCTCAAAGAAGTAGTAGTGGGCTCCGCCGTCGTTCACGAATATCATTATCACGATACAGAGCCTGTGATTGACAAGGTATTAATTATTACTTGCATTTCTGGCGCGTGGGCCCTTATTGACAGTTCATACATCTGACATTGGATATTACCTACATCTTCGTTATGATTGGCTTTAGCACCTAACCTTTCCCGACCTTCGCGGGTTTACTGTATAGTATTTTGTATTTAACTACTATGTTTGTTGAATACTGATTAGGAATAACATCTGGGGTTCCTATTGTATAGGCATTCTGCTTTGAATGCTAATACGGACTCTATTAGAACAATTGCGAAAAGTACGAATAGGCAAATGAAACGAATGATAAATGTTGGAAACGAACCCTCTAAATGTGTCGAGAGACTTGAGGCGCTGCCTCTTGGCTGGGCTTGCCGCAGTAGAGCTCTGGCTTGACGTGACCTGAGTCAGAGGTCGGGGTGAGTCCTTCCCCGCCGCTCCTCCCTTTTGACCTGACCTCCCAGCCTCCCCATTCTCGGCTTTATGAGAGTCCGATTTTGTTGATACGCCGGCCTGAGGAGGTAGAATGGCGGAACTTGACGTTGGAGAGGCCTGCCTGAGGTCAGCTTCCCTCGTCTCTCGTTTCTTGTTCAGGCGGGACCCAAAGAGCCGGATAAGCTTGACGAGACCAAAGAGGGCGATGTAGAAGAAGAGGGCTAAAAGAAGAGCTGGAGGGAAAGATCATGATGTCAATTAGCTCTCTTATTTTCTTTGTTGTTTTTGTCTAATTAATTTTCGATACAGAAAATTAATAGGGATATCATTCTTACGGAAGTATATATTAACGGGCTCAGCGGCCACCGTAAGCTCACACGTGGGTGAGTCCGGCGTCCCACTGGCCTGAAGGTTATAGACACCGAACTCGGCGAAACCGTGATCAACGTCACAGAATTTGAATCTGAAACGATGAAATACTTGTTAAAGTTCTCATTAACTTAACAGAATGATTATATAAGAGCTTTGAACTCACGGATCATTATCCTCTGCAACAAGGGTCTCAACGGAGTCGGTTCGAAGTCGATATTTGACCGGGAAAAGGGTGCTCATGGTTAGCTGAAGCCCTTCAGCCGACACTTCTCTCTCCAGCTTATATGGACACTGTGGAAAACATGAAATCCCTTGTAATTAGCATTAAAAGCTAGTACATAGCGATTGGTCAAACTTTCGATGATAGTGCACTCTTTTCTTGGAGGAACCTAACTCAAATGGTACTGATATATAATGTAGAAATAAAATTAATAGTTTCGAATGGCTAATTATTTTGCTTTGTAAAGAAGCTGCCTGGGGAAAAATTGAAACGACAAATTACGGAAAATTGACACCTTCTTGGTCTTGGCAGCGCGGCATGTCTCGCGCCTGACTTATCACAAAGAATTCAGACTCAGAATTGTTACCCTGATACAGACGGAGGAGAGCTGGTAGAGCCAGAGCTTGACATTCCGTACACTTGATGACACATTAAGGTAGGCCTTGTCAATGTCCAGAACTGTCAGGTCAAAGGAACCCACTTGGTCCTGAGCCGGCTGCTCTATCCAAGACATGTTCACAGGATATTTTCTCTAACGATATAAATTTATTATTGTCTTCACCGGTGTCGATTTAGAGCGTCACGTCACATATCACATCACAACGTTACAATTGCAAGCAGCTCATCATTAAAAGTGCTCCGGCCTGTGGATATAGAAATTTTTATTTAACGTAAACTGCGAATGCGAAATTATTAAATGTATCATCTAGGAAATGTAGTTACTAGATCGACAGTTTTGGATTAAATGCATCTCTTCGAAGTACGAATAGCACTATAAAACACTCTTGGATTGTCATTTTTATAGTTCAAATAATCTTCTTTTCTTAACACAATAATGATATCCTTAACAATTTACCATTGACAATTTGGATGCAGATGTAGATGCAAATAATAGCACAGAATAATCGTCGAACTTACTCACTGCACTCACATCGGTAAATGCCGTCTTACTTGGGTTTAGTCTGACATTAGAAAAGTAAAAGTTTATGTTTATGTACTGTGTACGAGTCAATTCAGGGACGCTGCTAGTAGCTTATACCCTTATACATAGCTTTACATCTTACTTTTACATTGTTGAGTTCCTCAAGCCTCGCCAACGTGCAGAATTAGAGCATATAGTAAACTTTTACTGTGACTACTAAACTGTGACTTTGAGGAACACGTTTAGGTGCCGCCGCCGGTTAGGGTTGTTTGTGGTGTGGCCCATACAAACTAGCCGGAACTCACTCAATTCGAGAATTTGGGACAATAGTCTCTTCACTCTCTTCACACTACTAACTACTAATGGCACGATCGCTTACTACTCTTATGAAAATAACGCTTTAAAATTGTGTACCTTGTCTTTACTTTATAGTCCGTTCACCTTGGCAGTTGAGCTGGACAGTATGGCTTTGTGGCCTGGGTGCCGGGTGCTGGGCATCTTCTATTGTTTGTTTAGTTTGGATACAAGAAACCAGTGCGTTCCAGTTCAAATATTTACGATTCCAGCGGAGCTGCGATAAATGCTTACCCTTTCTACAGAAGAAAAGAAACAGACTTTTGGCAGGCAGACTGACTGACTCTGAAGGCTATGTCCTATATTATGTCCATATCCATAGGTAGACCAATTAATCATCAGCCTACAGCGCATGAAATTAGACTTAGGCGGAATAGTTCGTTCGTGAGAGCGCAGCGGCTGTGTATTTTTAGCTATGCTAGCATATCCTCATACCGAAATGAAAATGACGATGATTGCTTTCACCTTCATTTGATCCTATCCAGGATCTATTTTTTGCCACAGTAAAACAATAGCCGAATTTGTCGGAGTTGATTGTTGTTACATTCCAAAGCACTCATCATTACAAGATACAAGACGGCTTCTTGTTTTGCGGTCAGATGGCAATAGCATACTTGTTTGTATCGAATCTTTCACCGTAATTTATCCCAAACAATTGAGAATTATTGATATCTTCCACAGCCTGAGAAATAAAATGAAAAGTTAAAACCGCAATTTGGACTTTACCTAACTTAAATAGACTTTCGCGGAAGTTATAATTTAACACAAAACCGACTACAATGTCCTGTGCTGTCAATGTCAAAGGCTAGGCTGTGGTTGGATTCGATTACCAGATGAAGGCTATCGCTCTGCTATAGCCGTACTTTTACATAATGGCTATTACTGTCAATCAAAGCCTGGTTCATGAGAGTGATGACAGGACTTGGAGCTTTGTAGTTATTTCAATTGTTAAAGTACTTCCTTGGAAGTGGCATGGTGCCCATTATCTGTAGAATTTATGTAAATGATATCAAACTTAGCCCATCCCTTACAGTATAGATAATACACGACGTGCCGAATTGCCCATTTTCACTGCTGCTGCTGTGGAGCCCTCATACCTGATGCCATTTTAAGATAAGTTGCAATGATACTTGATTTCAAATAATATTTCTTCGCTCCCCCTTAATCATTTCGCATATTATTACCTACCCATTTAGTTGATCTTAAAACCGACCCTATTTATACGCTTGTCCTTACCTCGGACACCTGTCGTGCTTGCCCTGGCACTGTATAATTTTGCAATCAATTGTTTCATTTATGAGAACGAAGGCGAGTATTGGTCTTCCAGTGTAAAAACACGCAGCCAATAAAGGCGTGCCAAATGTCAGGATAATCTGAACAATTGTTCAAAATCGGACCTCATTATATCCAGTGTGTAGAACTTATACTATGTACATATATTATTATAAGCTGCTCTTGATTCGTTTTGGTACTGCCAATACCCATTCGTGATTTTTTCCAAGCCTGGAACTTAATGCATTTGTGAGGTGTTCCCGATCGTTAACGTCAGGTAAAATATACTAAAAGATGTTCTAAGTTGAATTACAATATTGTCAGCTTTTTCATAATAGTCAAACAGTAAATTTAACGGACGCGCCCAAGTATCAGGCAGCAAAAATAAAATGCGTAATTCAAAATACATGACGATCATTTAAATACATATAATATTGTATATATGTATGCTAACTACTACCAGTACATGATAGAGAGTTAATGACTACTGTAAGATGACACCCGACGACAACGACCATTGTGTGAGCAATCCTTGACTTAATTCCATAAAAGCAGTAACAGTGTACTGTATTACAATACAAACAAATAGCCTACTTGAGTAACCTTGTACAAATGTAGAAAGGATTGGCTTTCTCATTATAAGCAAACACTAACGGCATAATTACGCTATCCATCCTACATCCTACCTACAGTGACTGGAAATTATGCATCTCATTGCCTACACATGTACATTAAGTTTACAGTGTTGTTTTACATGTTACCGTTCACAGGTGTTGACACCTATCACTAACACGGTCACGGTGAAAGCGAAAAGACTTTTACTTTATTTTATATTGAATGTATGTATGTGTAGTTATATCAAATAGCATTATTTTCCAGATGAACCTGAGCTCCTAAATTCACGAATAAATCTAAAACGCCTACAGTTGGAGTTCTAAGATGCTACCGGATCTTGAGCCCCTATGCAGATTTCAAGAAGCCATATTGCATAACTACATGGATACATAGATAAATAGGACTTACCTTTATGTTAACTTCAAGTTAGGAATTCAATTTTGGGTCGCCTCCTTCCTTGTGTTCTGCACTAAATGCGGCACGGAAAACAAGAGAATGATGATAAGCTACAGCATGCAGTTTGCGGAGAGGAGTCCAAGTACCAACTACTGAAACTGTCGAGACGAGATCCATCCAATGAGGAGGGGACAAGTTCAGGAGCCAGTGCGATGTGATATAAAAAGTAACAGTGACATTCGTGCGCAGAGCACATAATGGAGTGGAGATGGAGATAGACTAGGTGGGTAGGGTAGTACGTAGTACTTAACTACATAGTTCAAGAGCTATCTCAACCTGCAAAAATAGGTTTATTGTTAAAGTTAGGAGTGCCTGTCCCTGCTCTTGAAATAAATGGTGAGATCCATGGTTGACTAACTTCATATCAAACGGCCTACGTTGGGGCCAGGAGCAGAAACAAAAGGCACTTAGGTACTGCATGTACAGTACTTGCAATAATTTGCCCCCTGACAGTACCCTCAGTTAAAATATGTATGTATGGAGTGCTGTAGCACTGTGCTACACACGGATTGATGCTATTAAATTACAAGGGATTTTGACAGTAATAGATAATACACCAATTCGATAGATAGCACTCATAAATCATACACCACACCTACCACAAATACATTATGTAATCATTCAAGTCAAGTTTCAAAACGAAGAACATTAGTTTAGGCAATACAATAATGGTTTTGGATTCAATGGATGAAATCAAATCAAAAACCAACTATATGCCATTCGGAAGGATTTAAATACAGGAAATTATAGCGAGTTTCTACTAAATTTCAGCACAACGGTTGGAGCGCTTTTAGTCTGAGTCCTCTTTAATATTCGTTTCTCGTTTCAAATACACCTTGTGCTTGGTCTTGACTTGCAAATTACAAGGCAAAGTCAGATTACCTAGCTAATAAGTTACAGCTAGGTAATGAAGTATTTATATCATTATACTGTACAGTACGTGTTACAATAATACTGTCCACTATATGATATATTATTAATTTAATGTCGTATAAGAATTAAGAAGGTATAGTTATTCAAACTTTGTGATGAAGTACTATAAACTATAAAAGGGACTCCGACTTGAGTGAGATATGAAGTTAGTAATTTTGTAAGTATTATTGCAGCAAATATTACAAGGGTCATGGGTCTAGGAGTAATGCCGATATACCTCTTACCTCCTAAATTATGGCACGAAATATATAATTAATATTATTCTCACTACATAGTAAAGTTTAAGGAGGTCGGGTCCTAGGTAGGGGACCATACTAAAATCCCTTTACTAATTCGGTAGAAACATTTAGTCTGGAAGTACCGAGTCTGGAAAAGTGAATAAAATACTACTGCCTATTACTAATAATTGAGTTCTCGGTTCTCGCTAAACCACGCGTCGAACTTTGACCAGTAAGTTGAATTTAAATTACAGCCATTCTCAGTCTCAATTTTAGGGACGTACATGTTTATACCGTGCATGCACATGCATTTAGACAGAAGTTAAATCATTTTTGAACATCATAAGACTCTGAAATTAAACCTTGAACTATTTAGAACTAATTCTGAACTCTTCAATACTAACGACTAATTTTAAAACTAAGGAAAATTACGTACTTGTAGCGGGCGTACATTATACATAAGTACATGCATAACTGAAGCTTAATATGGCGAATGGAAATGATCTGATACGCAAAAGAAAGTCTACAGTATTCTGCAGAAGTCGAAGCAGTGAGATGCCGTACTTGAGCCTCATTTTGGAACCAAGTAAACATCTCGAATGAGCGTGGAAGTAATGAACGGAATTTGTTTCTTTTGATTCATGTGTGGCAGGGAAGGCGTGTTTGACTCAAAGTTCAAAGCCACCTGGAAATATGGCAAGCATGTATAAAATCAATTAACCACACCACAATTTATTTGTCTTATAATTCTTCACACTTACCTCACGAGCAACGACAGTCATCATGGACAGAAGATCCTTCTTCGTGGCATATTTCTGGAGAACTGAGCAAATCGCTTGAACGAACCAAGATCCGTTCGTAGTATTACGCCACGAATAAAATCCTATACAAAAGGGCAGATTCATTCACCAGATAAGAAAGCAGAACACGAACTGTACTATATTAGCTTAAAAATGAACCATTTTACCTGGAACAGTGCTAAACGCAATTAGGAAATCAGCGTGGTTCGGAATCTTGTAGCTCTGAGGGTTTGAATCAACTTCGGTTCGGCTCACACGTACCAACTTGGTGCCCTCGTCCAACTGAGACCCTTGACATGCCTGGAATAAATGTAGTACAGTAATATATACGTATTTAACATTCAACGAACACACAGCTCGGAAGCATAGCTAACAAACGCATAAATAATTATTACTGAACCCATCTCACAAAGTAGATATCGGACACCGACCTGAACAAAGAAGATTTTGGGCTTCCCAGCAAGCTGAAAAATGAATTTAAATAATTTAGATGTTTCATTTTTAAAATGATGAAATTAGGAAGTAAACTAATGAGTTAAAATATACAGAAGTGCACTTGTCAGCAGTGAATGACTGCCAAAGTAAGTCCGGCTTGTACGAATAGTCCTTCGCGTACATGAGCTGAGTGTCTCCGTGTGACAAAACTGCCATCAGTAGACAATCCCGATCCTTGTGATCTTCTTTAGCCACTAATAGAATAAAAACAGATAGATTTAGGTTGTGGCATAGGACACTTCATGAAAGTGCTGATTATAAAATGTCGGATTGTTTAGTTGTATGAATTCTAGCTCTTACGGTATTCACTTACGTTTTTCAACCTCACTACGAACTTCTTGAAAGGTCAAGTCATCAAAAGTTGTTACGTCAAATCCAAGTTTTGTTAGAGTATCCTTCAAATTAACCTTGTCACGCTCGGTTCCATAACGTCGTCCCAAGTCCAGACTTGGGTGGAAGTTCTCATGATTAAAAACAACCGCTCGTCCTCGTTTGAAATGGCTCATATTATAAACTTCAGAATCTCGATAAACCGGCATTATGACCTTATTGGACGTAGCGGCAACCCCGCCCCTAGACATTAAAAGTATTTAAATAAATTATACTTTCTCTAACCACTACTTCTGTGCACTGACCGTGGTTTAATTTTTTGTTATACGTGATTCCATACCGTGACAAGTCAATATTATCACAGTCACCCATGAAAATAAATTAACTGCTGAGAACTGAGACTCCTAAACTAAAAAATTGACTTTGTGCTATAAATTGGCAAACTGGTCTCAAACTTGTTAGACGAGGTTAGTCTGGAAACTCAGTAACTAATGTTTCTATCTGTAGTTTGTTAAAAAGGCGCCAGGTCTGGGGCTGGTGGGTGGCAGATTATGGATAGTGCAGAGTAGATGGATTTAGCTTTCAAGGCTTAACCGGAAACCTTCAAAGTCCATATCCAGAGTAATGAGTCCGCACTATGAACATGAATACCAGATGCTGCCCTTATCTTCTGAATGTTCGCATCCTTGCATATTGAAGATTACAGCTTATACCGCTAGTAAATACTGTACTATGTATTACCAAGGATTTCCCCTTTCCGTTTCACTTTACATTCCTTGAAGGATTTAACCTTGAACTCAGGAATTTATCCTTATCCTTAACAGAAACGAGACGGTATCAATATATTAGAGTATGCTTTTTGTTTTCAAATCAGTTATAGATTCGAAGAATGAAGAACTCTTGCCGCTGCCCAGTACCTAAGTTCATTCCAAGAACCACGAAACAGCTAAATGGTGATATGAGCGTGAAAAAACTTTTGTATTTACATAGTAATCATTTCCCAATATTATCAGGAGCATCACTTAATATTAAATCACTACATATTATTATTGTTTGCCACTACTGCCTGTACCAACACCAGGACCAAAAGGAACAATTTGCACAACGAAATATTTGGATGCTAAGCTAGTCCGACTCATATGGATTTCAACGAAAATTCGAATGGAACTGTATGCAACCTGCTTACTGAAAAGTCACCGCCAACCTTCCATCTTTGTAAAATCAGTGGCACTGATGAAGGATTGCACCGTTCGGTGCATGATTGCTAAAGTCAACTATTTAAGTTTATGCAGTATCAGTATGAAGGTACATGACATGCCACATGCGGCGCGAGTGATACCTACCGTTCCGTCGTGTTTCCCTAGTAAGCACAAAGCAAGAGAGTGTAAGCAAAATAACATTCTCACCAGAATCTATTCGTATCCGCCGTGTCAAATTCCAACCCGGAAGGCTTTTCCTGCAGCAAAGGTGACGTTTGGCCAAGTTGCGACACATCGATCAGTACTTCCGTAGCTCCATTTCCATTCCCAATGTCACTCTCGCCTATGCTTAGCCCAAGCGGTTGTACTCCAACTCTGATTTTGGGACCATCCCCGCACTCCATACCCATAGTCGAGTTCGAGTCCATATCTTCTATCTGGTGTCTCGTGTTTAATGTGAATGTTCGAGTTTCACTTAAAGCGAGTTGCTTCAGATCGCTCCTATGTATTCCTGTTGAACAACAATGAGAAATACATGGAAAAAATACATAGCAATTTCAAAGTTGCAAGCTGCAAAATAAATGATACAGTAAACAGAAAAGTCCTACACTTTAGTCTAGATCTAGACCCCTACTCATACCCTACATTGTACATCCATAACTGATAACACTCAGTCACTGCATGCTGCAGCCCTTATTTCGATTTCCTGTTAAACTGTCCTGTTCTTCCTGTTACAGTGTGACGTGTTTCATAACTGGTAAATACATTTTTGTACAACCTACAGCATGTTCCAAGTAATGTTAACAAACTAACAACGTATATGTGCTGTAAATGTCAATGTCAAATGTTTCAAGAATTCATTCGGTAGTACTACATAGTAGTGACATGAGGATACTGTAATTAACCTACTTACGTTCCCGTTAGTAGTCCACTGATTTGTGATGACACTAGGGGTACGAATGTAAATCACAAAACTAACGTTTTAATTATCCAAAATTAAATAAATATTACTGGAGACTGGACGGCTGGCTGCTGTAGTCCGAGACTGAGAAGACTGAGTGAGTCACCAAGTGCCAAGAATATGTTTACCCTTGTTTACCATATGAATTCTTCATTCCCGCTCCTGAGCCTTAACTGTACATACAACGTTGAACACGTTCCAAGTTGAAACTACAAGCTCGCAGCTCATCTTGAATGTACGTGGCCTGTGTGGCCTGTCTCGTGTCTCGTCTCTTTGGCTGTTGGCTGACGCATGCATCATTTTAAAATTCTACGAACAAAGGATCCGGAATTTTACTAACCTTAAGAACAATAGTGAAGAGACGCTACAACAAAATCCAATAAAATAAGGGCTTTAACCAATACTTTACCAACTGCCAATGTCCTTCGTTTATTAGAAGCGAATTTAGCTTTTAAATTAAGTCTTGTGTGAAATATAAATGCTCATAATTCATACTTTCTGGAGACCAATTTTAATTTGACATTTGAAACTTTGAGTTTAGTTTGAAGCAAATCAGTGGAAACTTGAGCCGGTCTCTGTTTCATTAAGTGACTAATTACGTATATTAACCCACTATTCTGAGTTCTGAGCGTAACTAACAGCTTCCAGTAAAGTATTTAGTTATGTATCTACTTCCCTTTAACTGTAGGTATTATTACAAATTACCAATAGGCATAAGTCCCACTTCCTCTGCTAAACCCATTCTTGACTCTTCCGCTTACATCATTAGGTAATTGTTAATTTCGAAATAAGAGGAAAAACCCTGGGATCGCTTAGCGTTTATATAAATAGGTAACTTAAAGTCCCTATGTCTGTATCATTAGCTTCGCATTTGCTGTAGCTCTTGTTACACTAGGTACACATTGTCTCGTCTCGTGCCGCAGCACAATTGCACAATAATTTCTAGAAGATGAAAGTTTCGGTCCTTGCTTATGTTTTGGCTGTGGCAGCAGTTTCTGGAATCTCGGTAAGCCTTCCGGATACCTACTCTTTGCCTTTACCGTATTGTAACACTCCTTACGATACATCAGAGAATTCGAATGACTTCCAGGTTCGAATAGTTCCAGGTCGTTCAGGCTTTAATTTTATTATGGGGCCAAGCCTTTTCTCTTAAGCATAGCAATTGTAGTTTCAGAGTTGGCGGAACATTGTATAAGCATTGTAAATTTTTTTTCCAGAAATGCTAAATGAAGATAAGTTAGGTTAGGTTCAGACTCCAGACCTTATTAGCTGTTGGATGGAGTCTAAAGTTTTTGCTCAAGCTTAGCAGTCATAGCTCATAGCTGCAGTTTTGGCTAATTTTCATAAACCAAGAATTTTCTAGAAATGCTTGAAGTCTATGTAGATAGGTACTTTGTCAAATTATTAATCCTGTATCCATAATAATCATTACGCTTCAGAATGCCTGCGCACGAGGCTTTATACCTGGGCCCGGCTTGGCTACAAACAGTACGCCGAACTCCTCTGCCCTGTCCCAGTATGACCTTTCAGTAAGCAGCCCGGACTATCCCAAGGCCCAGGTGATCAGTGTCCTGGTCAATATGCTCCTGGAAGCCAGTATTGACTCGGGAGCTCTTGGAGGGGACACTTTCTTTTGCCCGTCCATGACGGAGAGCAGCCTGGTCCCGGATCCCTTTGACTGCTCTTCCTACTACAAGTGCGAGGGTGGGAGGTCGACTCGGGTCAACTGCGAGGCCAACATGGGATTCGACAATGGAACCCAGAAGTGCGTTCCGGCAGAGTCTGTAAAGCTATGTCAAGATCTTCCGTTCGATCCAAGTAAATATATCCAACGTTCATAATACTTAAAGTTCAATCCATTTGTTTCGAGCTAAATTTTGCTTCTTATCAACGCTTGGATTCATCCAAATATGAGTGCGTTTTGATTTTCCCAGATTACAAATGCGAATTTAATGGGCTCCACGTATATCCCGCCAGCTGCGAGAAGTATGCAATTTGTGTGAACGGGAAAGGCTACGTGGCTGAGTGTGCGATAGGAAAGCTATTCGACAGTGCCTTACGTCTCTGTGTTCCGAAGGACCAGGCCCTATGCGTTCCTAGGGCTTGGATGAATTCAATTTAATTGTCAAAAGATCAAGTGGATAATAGTATATCCCTTACTCTCGGTTACTTTACACTTGGGAAGTTGAAATTATATGGCCTTAATAAAATGCAAACTTTTTTATGTGATAAAACTTGGCTTCAGGGATTACTAATCAATGCAATAAGCATTTCGTATGGTCCATTAGCAAATCAGAGCAAATATTTAAACCATATATTGGTACGGGAAGCCAATTAGTAGCATAAGCATGTATTTCTGTTTAGGTAGGTAAACGCCCAATACACTCATATTGACTTGGATACTAAGACGCAAACACAAGTCATGTCATTTATCTCTGTATTAATATGCTAAACACCGTTTGCCACTCGTAACTCGTAATACACTTCCGTGCGCGCAATATTAAAGCTTTCATTAGCAACGGTTTATCTAACTACAGACTGCATAGCTCACATTATGATATGACCTTGTCAATTCCAGAGAAGTATCTAGTTATCTCGGTTACTGGTATCAACATTTTCATCATTAAGGTAATGCAGCGCCGCAGAGCGTAAAATTATAGTTCTTACCTAATTTACATATTTGGGCCATTAGACAGTTCATGGGATCCCGGACCAGATGCCCACAAAATATAAAAGGGCAGAGTTCGACATTGTGTCCGCTATCATGGCTACCATCGTCATAGCGTAATGAAGGTGCCTGTATTAGCTGCGCTCCTCTTCATAGGAGTATCCATACTTACTACTACTGTAAGTGAAGGAGACCGGTCGTATTGTAATAAATACCCAGCCACACTAATTAAGGGCCCTTGTTTTACAGGAAGGATGCATGCGGCCGCCTTGGGTGCCCCCGCCGATTACCGGGAACAGTACGGGCTCTGATGGGAACAGCACGGGTCCGCCCATTGTGATTGGGCAAGGCGAACGGTTTGGGCTGGAAGAGACTTACAAGCCGGTGGACGGAGCAGTCATTCAAATCAACCCAGAGCTGGTCAAATACGAATGTCCGACTCCCGCAGGGAAGTTCCCGGACCCCCTCGACTGCCATAATTACTACGAGTGCTCGGACTGGAAGTTTGAGGGCAGGAAGTGCCCGGATGAGGCGGCCTTTGATCAAGTCACCTCGGACTGTGTGGACGCTGAGCGGGTTCCGAGGTGTTAAGACGAGACCCATTGAAATAATTCATCAATTATACGGTTGTTATGTAGGTACAATATACAACTATCTCAAACCACTGCACTTTCAGGACTACGAAATATAGTTTGAAGCATCATAATATGCCTACAACATCGTCAAATGTTAACTGTAAAACCAGAAACATAAATAAGCCAAACAAGCCCGCGCTAACGCAAAACGAATAACTATAACTACGTCTTCTATTTTTTTATAGTGTGCATGGGCCATGGGTGCCTTTGTTTTATTTGAGCTGCTGATAATGGTGGTCCATGCACCCTAGAAAGAATTCGAAGACGTAGCTAGTCGTTCCGCGTTAGCGCGGCTTGTTTGGCTTTCTTAGTAGAATATTGTATTACCTTTCTGTGTAGACAGTACCGTCATATATACTCCATACTCATATTGTGGATTGCAGCTAAAATGCAGAATAATGTGACTAAAATGTGATTTCCCCAAAGCTTAACCTACATCCTGATCTTTTTATCTAGCGTCAGGCTCTCAGCCTAATTACTTTACACATTAGTGCTAGTTATATCTACAAAATATGTATGCATATAATACTACGTATGTCATTGGCGATGCCAGAACACATAACCCGGTTATAATGATAATAGTAGGCACCTACCTATACGAAGAAACAACCTCTTCTCTATACTACGGCTCAACAATTTTAAAATAAATTTTGGAAAGTGTCTATAGAATGTACTTTTGCCGAAGGATAGCGGAGCTACTGCTATGTATTTCCGTTTGGCTAAGCGTCCTGAATTGGAATATCCAGGTGATTCAGATTTACGAAATTACGAAATCACAAAGTGGGATAACATAAGCTTATTTTCCAGGACTGTGCTGGAGTCAATTCCGACCTCCAACTGCCTACCAATCTTGAAGCGTCTTTCCGAGCAGTTTTCGCCTGTCCTGCCCACGACGGCATTTTCGCGGATCCACTCATGTGTGAGTTCTTCTACGTTTGCATTTACGACAGAGCGGCGCGACTTCAGTGTCCTTCTGGACTCGCCTTCGACGACCAAACAAAGATTTGTATCCAGCGGGCTAGCGTGAAGTCATGTCAGACTCAAATCACAGCCGGGGGTACGTAAGCGTGGTATAGGATCGCTGATAAAATAATCCCTGACCCATAAATTACAGTAAACGCCGTGGCTTTGGGATAACTTAGATTTTAGATGCCCTGCGGTGGACGGGCCCACTGCAAATCCGTACGACTGTGACTCTTTCTATCTTTGCTGGAGAGGATCCTTCTTTCCGTTCACATGCTTCCCGCCAGGCTACAAGTTTGATATGGATAAGAAGTACTGCGTGAGTGCGCCTGAAGCACGGTGCTCCACGCCGGTTCCGGGTAAGCATATTCTCAATTGTTCTTAGCGCATTTCAACAACTGCAACCCTTTTTTATCTATGTAACAGGCCTGCCGGCGACTGTTCCGGCATTCCCAATAACTGGACGTCGATGAACGTCTCAAAAGCTGATTTGTCGTACATTTGCACGCAAAATGTTTATTTTTTGTTTTCGTTTAAAAAATATTAATTATTTAAGCTAGGTGTAGGTATAATGTTTCCAAAAATGTTCTCCTTAACACTTTCAATTTCAATGGATCAAAGTATGGAATTCACCGTTTCAAATGAAATTTGCTATTACAAAGCTCAGAGAGAAGCGCAATCCCTTCTTGTGTCTTGGCGCTCTCCTCCATATTTGAACTTACAAGCATGGGCAGGCTCATGGAGCAAGTGGAGTAGTACTTCTTGGACTTTATGTTCCTACTAGAAATATTGCCGCATTTGTGGGCCTGGAAATATTCTCTTGTACATACGAGCTCGATGGAGCTCATCCTCAGCTACCTCAAGTAGCCAAACGTCATCCGGCGTCAGGTCGCTCAATATGGTGTCCAAGTGCTGTAGAAAATTAATAAGAGTGCTTGCTTCTTACTCCCGTTTCATTGACTCTGTGCTGCTCTTCGAACTTCAAGTGCTTCTTCTTCTCATCAGTCGAGAGTCGAAACGTGTACAACTTTTTGTTAAATATCCGTTGGGATAAAATTTCTGTATCCCTCCTAAGAAAGTAAAATAACTTCAAGTACAGTTTCATAGCCAAAGTCAAGTCGTCAAATGAGTCCTGTTTGAGCTGATACAGTTGGAGGCAAGTGGTATCCAGCCAGCGTAAGCGTTTCTGCAAATTATTTGAGCTAGATTTCCTTCTGCATCAATTTCGGAAACTCGAAAGAAGGCATTAGGTTCATCTCGAGGAGCATCGAATTCATCTTGGTATCCAGCAGAACATCAACGCCTGCAGGGGAACAAAATTCTAGCTTTGGCACACAACTATTAACTCAGCGCCATGAATTCTTGCGTTTTGAGTATTACCCGAAAATTCGTAACTACTGCATCGATTAGGCAGATTAGGCAATGTTTTCCGGATCCGCCTGGCAGTCTCGTTGTCAATGCATGCCAGAATTTTAATTAGCATGTCCTCCAGTTTTCCCCATATAAGCTCGAGGTCATGACCCTGGCTCTGGAGGACCTCGAATAAGCGCTTATTGTTCCTGAGCGCAAATACTTATAATGTCCACAGGTATGGAATGGACTCAAGCTCACGTACCAGAGGACTTGCTCAACATTCAGGGTCGGGAGCTCTGCTTTGTATTTCTGGCACTTGTCCTTGTCCAGGGCGGCCCTGATAACTCTGCTTCAGATACCTCAGCTCAGAGGATTGAAACTTGTGGCGAGAACATAAAGTCGTATTTCAGGCTTGAGCCCATTCAATAGAAATAGGTCGGTCTGGTACTTCTGAACCAGCCTTGGGACCATTTACCATTTGGTTGAGCGTTTGATTCCAATGGCTAATAAAGGTTATGCCTTTGGTTCGAGAGGATACTGACTATTCGGAAACTTAATTTAAATTATTATTTTTTGAAGTTTTCCGAGCTGTTCAATTGTACCGTTCTGAGAACCCAAAGCTTAGAGGGTGACGCTTCCCAATTTTCCACGAAGGCGGCCATTTCTGCTGGTAGCTGGAACATCTGTGGTATGAAGAGTAAGTCGCCCTATTCGTGCCGACCCATATGCTCTTCCTCATAGTCTCATGAAGTTTACCTTGTTGACCCCTACCGAGGTCCCGCCAGGAACGTGGTTAAGCTTCAGATGTGGATGAACGTCTCTGGACCTCCCAATCTTCTTCAGGTACTTGCTCCCTGCTGATGCATGTCAGATCCCAACCCAATCTTCATCGTTTCTGGGAGCCGTTGAATCCGAAACCCTTTGAAATGATTACCGCGTTAATTTAGTGAAGCCGTATATGCATTTGGTTTATTTGCCTGCCTGTCGACAACGAATCTTATTACCAGTTTTTTTGACGATGGCTATACGAATTTTGCTGCCTATCGTGATCCTGTCCCGCCCCCAGATTAGCTCCTTCCTTACTCCCGTAGGGATCTTTTTCACACTCAAACTGTTCGTAGCTTGGAACTTCAAAGAAGGCGGAACGTTAGGGAAGACTGATGGAAACAGAATTCTGAACCGCTCTCCTTTCCTGTGCCGCCGTGAGCAATGAAATTACATAACAGTTTCGTTCCACTCGTACGGTTATGCGCCGTCTCAAAATTTTAACAACAGGAATCTATACAATTCTAATTTACGCTTAGAATTTTGCATTAGGTCACATATGATAAGTGCTGGGCGTTTCACTAACATTAGAACTCCATCCAAGTTTCGGAATGATGCACAATTGGCAGGTCTACTGGTCAATTGGAAGTCAGCAGTGGACACTCTGAAAACTTTTAATATTAAAAATAATTATGATAATTATCAATGGTTTTAGGATGATACAGTATCCAACCGGAGATTAATTCGTAATAATTTCTGCAATATTAGGTATTTTCTCTAAACATTAATTTTACCAAGCCCGAGGCTACAAGAGCTGAGAGAGATAAAAACTAGGAGCTGGATATTAAGTTCCATTCTGAGTTTGACCTGCTGCATTGAAAGAGATGTTTGAGTTTCAATAGTTTTAAGGAGGTACTCCATCAAATGACATAATTGCGTAAATAATATCAATACTAAGTGTTAGAGAATGTATCCTATCCACAAGTTGCTGAAACCTAAGCCTATAAAGGAAGCATATCTAATTAGATCAGCCCCGCTGCTGTTTCTCAGCTGTAGATTGTTACGTTGTAGATTGTTCAGGAAATTGGACAATATGCATAATACAGTGAATGAAAATACTGAGCGTGGTCAGTTTGGGAAGTCGAACTGTCGAATCGAATACAAATCTAAAATAGCTAATTGCCCGCCGCTTTAGTTTAGAGCCACCGTTTACCGAGAACGCGAGCAGTAAAACAATGAAATTCTGGACGAGATTTTACATTGACTGCTTGAATTTCCCAATCTGGGCAGTCAGTTCAGAACAGTATGCTGTCCAATTTCCGAAACAATCTGCAACATACTACAGACAGTGCATATGCATATTCTGTAAACTGATTAAAACATGAGGTAATCAGCCCATACTTAAAGTGTCGCTAACCTGGTTGGACAGAAGTACCTGCGGTATCCATGAAATCATATTGTTTTTCTCTTAAACAAAATTACAGTAGGTTCGAAGTATTTGCAATGCATTGTTATCATAAGCATAGCTGTCTGCAATTGAATTTGTGTTCCGCCTGCATAGCATGCATGGTTGGAATGATTTCGCAGCAAACCAATTTCAACCGAAGGGTTCATTCTGGCTTTATGCCCCAAATATTTTTTATTTCGATTATGATATGATCCCTTCCTTTATCATTATAATTCATCATTCCTTGATGAGTGACATTTACGTTCACGCAGTTGCAGTAATTTTGAGTTCAAAGAGACCAATACTAATGTCTTCTAAACTTTCCGTTTTTACTTCCGAACCTCGGCCTCAGCCTGGCAAATGATGTCCAGACTGCCTCTTCCCTTCTTCTGGACCACTTCACTATCCGAGCCCAGCCCAGTCTCCTCATCCGACGGCGTCTCCCCGAGCCGGTACTTGTCCACCACTGTCCTGAGGAAGCTCGCATCTGCCCGGACCAGGCTCCCAAAGGTCTCAAAGTTCTTGATACAGTCAAGGGCCTGGAAGTAGACGGAGCCGAGGAGCTGGAACAGTTCCACCTCTTCACGCTCAAACTCCACCTTGTCCTTATCCGCCCCCAGAGCCTTCCCGACCTCCTTGACGGCTTCCACGTAGTCACGGAGCTCCTTGTACTCTGTCCCGCCGGACTTGACCCGCTTCGGCGGTGGCTCGTAGAAGTTCCGCTCCATGAGGCGGAGGTTGAACGTGATCCGGGAGACGAGGGCATGGAGGTCCCTCACAGTGCCGTTCAGGAACGTGAAGGGGTCCTGAGGGAAGGTCACGGAGAACTGGGGCTCCGGCTCGTTGGCGTTCTGAACCTCAGCCTCCTCCAGGCTCCCTTTGGACTGGTTCTGGCCTTCCTTGACCTCTCCAGCCTCAGCTGCAGCCGCCGGAGGAAACCACTTGGCATCTGCATCCGAAACGATCTTGGCCAGGAGCTCGGCCTGGCTCGTCATCGGCCCGTCAGGCTTATGCCGAGAATCAAGGGAGTTGTCCGTCAGCCAGTTCCCCATCCGCTCGTCACTCCACTGGGCAACCTTTTGCTGGGCCGGAACCCGAACCTTCGGCTCCGGCATAGGTCCGAAGGGCACTGAGCCCGCAGCCGGTACGCCTCCACTGCTTTCTCCAGGGGCCGCTGACAGGTTCAGCTTTGAAAACAAGAGTGAGTTGACCTCAGAGCCCTTTCCCATAAGGTCTGGCGTATCATGTCCTTTGGCCTTCTGACACGTTAGGAACTTCCAGATGGAGGCCATGACTCCTCTTCGGGGTTTCGCAAAGTTGGATCGGAAGCTTCCAATGCTTTCCACGGCCGAGCCGATCTCACCAGAGCCTATGAATATTGGTTGTAGTAAGGGACCTAATTCAAATTAGGGCACCTGGAGTTCTTTGGACCTTGGACAAGATTAGGTCGACTATTTCCCTTACCAGTCATTCCAGGTCCACCTTTCTCCTGAAAGGTCTCGTTGGCAAACCGGATGAGGACCGGCTCTAGTTCCCCTACATGCTCTCCAAGCATCTTTGTGAGGCGGGCCACTTTCCGGTCCAGCTTCATTGTTTCCCGGCAGAAGGGCTTGAGGAGGTCCAGGCAAGTGTCCTTTTGTCCCTTGTTCCAAAAGAGGTTGGGGTCAGTCTCCTGCAAGTTCTCCAGGACGTCCCTGATACTGACGAGAGCCGTATTGAAGGAGACCTCAGGGTCAAAGGCCAGGGACCCGGAGACAAGAGAGCCCTCCCGCTCTCCCATCCATCGGCCCATGCTCGTGTAGGCCTCAAGGGCAGCTTCTTTGAGCAGGAAATGGACGTCGTGGGCCGCGTTGAGGCTCTTCTCAAGGTCTTCCATCTCTAAATAACTCTGGACCACTCACTAAATTCTCAGTAGGATTATAACGGTAGTATTTTCCTTGGTAAAGAAAGAAATCACGGGTTCTGGTTCAAGTTCATGAAACTTATTCCCAGACCGCATTATAAACTTTAGGATTAAGAAATTCCGTGAGTATAAACAACATTTTGTTTAATTTGGCCGTCAAGGTAAAATATTAACGAATTAAAGGAACAAATTTAGGACAATTTCGAGCCTAAGTTAGCCCGGCTAAGCGTAAGCTGGATCAGTAGTACATGGATTTCACATATTTAGAAAATAATTTACTAAACTGCTTACAGTCAAAACAATTATAGACACCGGAGTTACTGATGCAGGCTCCGTACAGACCGCAACTGCCAGGATTGACATGGGTTGAGTCCACGGCAGAAAATTGGATCCTCGTCCTGCCCGTCTCCAGAACAATCCGGCTTCTGATCACATACTTTGTCGAAACCCACGCATTGGTCCCCACCGCAAGACCATTCGTTTGGGCCGCAACTGAAAGTAGGCAAAGTGTCGATAATTTGAAGCAAAACTATAGCGCAGGATGCAGTGCTGCATATTAATAAGCTCATAGTCCTTGGAATGTTGGAATTGACAAAAGTCATGACTGTAACAATATTCATCAGGTTGGCTTCAAAGGTCAACACAGGAATGTAAAACTATTGGCGACATCTAAATTTTCAAGGCTGTGTATTATTTACGTACCTATTGTATTAACGTATTACGCTTTAGACAATTTATTGAAATCTAGCAGCATCACATAAGCATAGTACGTAACAGAAGTACATTTTCCAAAATATGTTGAGCCCTATTTCAAGACCGTATAAAGATTCGTAGGAAATTCCAGATTTTGTGTTAGAAATAATTCTAAAAAACAGGTTTCGTACGTCCGTTCTAATGTAGAGCCGAAGTAAAGTTTCACTAAGGTCGTAGTACATTGCTTATTATTTCAGACTCACTTCAATCCCTGCTGAATCCAATCCAGTGTCCCATTGAGCCGACTAAACCAATTTACGCTATTTTTGTCACAGGCATAATTGGGTAGGGTCATTGTAAAAACAGAGTTGATCCCAGCAATGTAATACTTTCCCTTGACAAGAATTACTGGGCTTGAGCCATAGAAGAGGCAGAGATTAGTACTCTGGTCTGCACTGCCTATAAGGCAAGACAAATATTGAGCAATCAGCACTAACTGGACAATGACCTGTTTTGAACAAAAATAAGACGACCTACTTGAATTGATCCGAGCGCAGGAGAGATAGAAAGGAGTCCTTGACTCGAGCCGCCGGAAGGCCTGGAAACAGTGGTCATAGGTTTCCATTCTTATATTGACGACCTTGAGATCCCTGTAGCCGTCCTTTGATGACTGCCAATCAAAGCCCCCGTGCCTGGCCAGGGTGCCTGGCACAAAGAAATCTGCATCAGTGTCAAGGTCCGTAAATTTTGGGAGACAGGCGGAGCGGACATAGGCCGTCGTTAGATTCAAAGCGGTTCTCAAGTGGATAAGGGCCACGTCGTGGATCCGTGTCTTCTCATTGAATTTCGTGTGGGGACGAATGAAGGTGACCTAGGGAATTTATGACAAGCTTTAGTTTTAAGTATGCACTCCCAATCCCATGCAATAGCTGATGTAGATATTTAATGGTTAACTGTTTAATTAGAACAAAATTAAACGACGTATGCGTACTTCTGAAATCTGTGAATGCTCATCCCTGTCATCTAAATTGGTTGAATTGAGTCCGGTTCCAACCAGAAGTGTCTTACCGGCCGGAATATTCAGTTTCCAGGTCCCATCAATATTTTCCCATAATCTTCGGCCCACTAGGATACCACCACAAAAAGATCAAATAGGACACAATAAATATTTGAAATACGTAATCGAAGTACTTGTTACATGTTAAAATTGCATTTGGCCCAATCACAGTCCCAGAGAACAAATATTTCCATTTTGAGCCGTCCCTTTGGAAAATAGCTGCGTTCCATGGGACTGCGGTCCTTGCGTCTCGGGGATCCTCATTAATCACTCCGCACTCTTCGTCATCTACTAGAATATCATAAATTCAGTCATAGTCTTATCCCAGTTACGCTCCTCAAATTCGGAATAATGCTATGTATTAAGACTTTTCGACTCAAAGACGACTTACTAATTTGATCATAGTAAACGATGTCAGCCTCGGATTCGGATATGGTGAGGCCGGAAGCGACACAGACACAGAGAACTAAAAATGACCATAACTCCATGATCCAAAAATTGTTAAAATATTACTGTACGAAGAGACGCTAGAATTTTGAACCTCGTGAACTTCTGCTCACCCTTCACATTGGACACTTATGAGATTACTAAAACTGTTAAATCTACGTGCAGGCATAGTTCAGGTGCGTGGTACATTAATGTAATCAAATGCTCGTAGCATATGGATGGATTCCTTAAAATTGAGGAACCGGAAGTGGGTCCACTTTTACAAATGATTAGACTAGTTACCAGAATCCTTTTCCGATTGTCCGGCGTCACGCAATCTTCCCTTTGTCTCCAATGTAGATGTAGATTGCAGATTCTCTCGGAACGAATACGTTTTGCAGAGGAAATAAAATTAACCACACGCAACGGTTAAAATTCGCTGTTTTTATTAACTATCTCAATATACCATTATGGTACACTTAAATTCGGTTCAATTTTGGCACAAGGCAAGGGTCAAAGGCTGATAACAAGTGGGATGAGTTCCGGTTACGAAATTTCGATCTTCTGGAGCTGCTCATCAATCCACTCACTATAGAACCCCACTTTGGTAAACATGGTATAGGTGTGTGCGTTGCAGAGAAGGGAATCCTCCCGTCGAGGACTATGGCTCACCACGCCCTGAGCATAAGTTGTCCAATTAACGTATAGATTAGAATTACTAATTAATGGTAAGTTCGAATTCTGGAACTCACTTGAATATAGTAACGTATATGGACACCAGTTCCTTCAGAAAAGACCATTCCACCTATAATTGACACAAAATGCTTAGGAACTTATTCTTACCAAGAGTTCAAAATGCTTTGAATAGCATGCTAGTAGAATAGAATGCAAATTCAATACGAAGTAAACCGATTACCTCCGGAATCACCATTGCAGGCTCCTGTTCCTGAAACATTGCAAAGGTCCAGAGTAAGGTCTTTGAAACATTGGAAGCAAGGATGTAACAGTAGTTATACGGGTAGATAGTATTTAGTTTTGTCGTAGGTCAATTCTGAACACTTTCTAATGCCATGCAGAAAAATGAATTTATCTTTTAGAAGATAAATGAAATGAAAAAGTCCTGAACAGTTATTTGATAGATTCTTACAGGTTGCACAGTGAAACCTGGTTCACAAAAATGGACCCTGTACATTGAGTTTCCGTCCGTACCATTCGTGTATCCAGCGCAATATGAGGAATCCCTCGGCTCAGTCCCAAAAACCTCCAAGCACTCCTTTGTGGAGCGGACAGGCAGATTGGCAAACTTCAACAGATTCGAAACTCCTTCCGACTCGTCAATGCCGAACCCAATAACCTTAGAAATCCATTAAGAGCTCTCAGTTAGTTACTGCTGATTCCCGTTCCCTGATCAGATCAACGTAGGAGAATCCGTCTCTAACCTGTCCCAGTACATTGTGACTCAGCTGGTACTTCTGTATGGCCTTGTCCAGTTGTGTTGTGCTGGGATAGCAGACGGGCCGAATGTAGTCGTTGAACACCACAGGCTTGCCCAGCTCTACTACGGCGATATCAGCCTCGAAGTTCCGAGTATTAAAGGCGGAGGGCGTGCTGAAGCTCTTTATCTGAAAATTCAGAATAATTGTTAGCCTTTTACGAATGTCAAGACTCTGTTTCAAGGTATTACGTCAAATATTTGAGCCTGTGGGTCCTTCTGATTCTCAGCGTAGTTACTGCTCACTGGAGCAAGGATCACTTTAAACTTGGAAGGCTCATCGAAGTCCTTGTATTCGGTAAGGAGGCAGTGGGCCGCTGTAATAATTGCAGACCGGTGCACGACGGATCCTCCGCAGATATAACTGAACGCCTCTTCGTCCTCGTTGAACTTGAAGATGGCAGAATGCCAGGGCCAGGAATCTGTTTCCAATTAGGAAATGTTAATTTTGGACAAACGACGTCAATTTTGTATGGGCAGTGAAAATTCTCGAAACTTGCGAAATGCTCAAAGCAGGGACAAGTGGCGACACACATTATCCATAATGCGCTTCTCGGGCGTTCTTACCTCGGGAAGTCAGGGATCCCTTGACAATGAGCAGATTGAGGGCCTTGTCAGCTTTCCCACAGTCTACAAAAAATAAATTAATCCAGAATCATTGACGATATGCAAACTCGGGATGATTCAGTCGCTTTTATGGATACGTTTCATAGATATTATTTGGGCCTTTTGTATTTACCAGGATAACAGCCAAAAGAAATGGCAGGACTCCATTGCCCGTTTCCCGTACACTGTCGACGAACGGATGGACGATTTACTGAAGAAATGTAGTACCTCTCACAGGTTAGGTTGGCTTGAACGCCAAGGGCGACTGGTTGCCGATTCCTATTCGAACAGTCTACTCTCCGGTTGGATTCCGGGTCCTTACACTCAATTTTGACCCCCTGAAATCCGGATTTGACCTTTGCTTAGATCTTGCCTTTACTCTAGAAGCTTAAAATTACAATCTTGTATACAAATTGTACCTCTGTTTGTTGAATTGGAGAGCAACCCTTTGGAATGGCAAACTTGCCAGCACAGGCCCCAAACGGATCCTCATCCTCCCCATTCTCACAACTTTGCCTTCCATTACAGACTTCGGATTTGCTGATGCAGGCCCCGTAAGCACCGCATTCAAAGTCTCCGACAGAGCATGGATTGAGTCCACGACAGAAAATCGGATCCTCGTCCGGCCCGTCTCCAGAACAATCCCGCTTCTGATCACATACCTTGTCGAAATCCACGCATTGGTCCCCACCGCAAGACCATTTGTTTGGGCCGCAACTTAAATGTCATTCAAATACCTAATTCAATTATTTAAATCTTTCACTAGCCTATTATTTCCCAACTTACGCCAATCCCTGCTGAATCCAATCCAGCGTTCCGTTGAGACGACTAAACCAATTCACGCTGTTTCTGTCACAGCTATAATTGGGCCCAGTCAGTGTGAAAACGGAATTGAGCCCAACGATATAATGCTTTCCGTCAACCGGGATTACTGGGCTTGAGCCGTAGAAGAGGCAGAGATTATTACTCTGGACAAGACCACCTAGGCAAAGAATCCCAAGCATATTTGCTAACCTGTTGCGTTTGTTTTGTAAGCGTTAACGCCAAATATTCGGACTTACGTGACGCCACCCGAGCACAGTAGAGGTAGAATGGGGTCTTTGACTCGAGTCGCCGGAAGGCCTGGAGACAATGGTCGTAAGTTTGCATTCGTATACTGACGACCTTGAGCTCCCGATAGCCGTCCTTTCGCGAGTGCCAATCAAAGCCCCCATGCGTGGCCAGGGTGCCTGGGACGAAGAAGTCGGCATCAGGGTCCTGGTTCGGGAATTTTGGGAGACAGGCGGCACGGACGTAGGGCGTGCTTAGATTCAAAGCCGTTTTCAAGTGGATTAGGGCTACGTCGTGGATCCGGGTCTTCTCATTGAATTTCGTGTGGGGACGGATAAAAGTAACCTGTGGGATTGGATTCGAGCTTTAGCTACTTACTGTAATGATCACACGCCTTGTATCAGCAGCTACTATGGCTTGGTTTCCGAATCTTAAAACCAAGACCTGAATTCGCACCAGAAAGTAATTTATTTTTAAATGGAAACGACGTCGTACCTCTGAAATCTGTGAATACTCATCTTTCTCGCTTAATTTAGTTGATTTGAGCCCAACTCCGACCAGAAGCGTATTCCCGGCCGGGACCTTCAACTTCCAGGTCCCATCAATATTTTCCCATAGTCGTCGGCCCACTACCGGACAGAATACATAGAACAAAATATTTACCAAATTCAAGCAGGTAGGTAGTATGGATTGGCATTATTTGGAGTATTACATACAGGTCAGAATTGCGTTTGGCCCAATCACAGTTCCCGAGAATAAATACTTCCATTCCGAGCCGTCCTTTTCGAAGAGGGCCGCGGTCCAAGGGGCGACAGTCCTAGCGTCTCCAGAGTCCTCATTAAGGACTCCGCATTCGTCATCTCCTATTATCAAAGGACCACAGTATTAGATGCACGCCTTGAATAGGACCTACGTACACGTACCATGCATTTGAGCTTCAGATATATTTGAACACTGATAGGCGGGTCATAGCATATAGTTGCTTTACAACACATTCTACAGCATTTAACTAAATTTCAAACTATATTCTTCTAGAATCTGCTGCTACTTATGGAATTTCGCACCGACAGTATAGTAAGATATTACCTATTAAGTGATACAATGGTTTTCGATTTTCTAGATATCCAGAATACTTACTTATCTGAGCGTAATGAACACCATCATCTTCGGGAAACACGAATCCGGTTCCAACACAGAGGAGGACAAGGAGGACAAACGAAACAAGTATTTTCATTATAGGAAAAGGTTAAATGAAACAACTAGAGAGTTCAGTAAAAACAAATAGACGATACCACACACTGATCATGAGAATTTACTATTGTCCTAAATGTGCATAAATATAATACGTACGTATATACATATACTATTGTAGTTATTCATATTACTTAGGTACATAGATATATAGTTCCATCAGATGTGTCCATGAAGATTGAAGATCTCAGAGAAGGTACATTAGTGAATCAGGTTTCAGGTTGATTACGTATAGCAGAATCACTTTCAAGCACCTTGGAGATCACCCAAACCAGCTCATCCCTATACTGGTTCTCATATTCACAACACCCGTTCGCTAATAACAATAACGCTGGAGGATCCAATACCAAGAATGAGGTTTATAAGAGCCCCAACGGACGGGAGACATGCATTCATGTTTAATTAAACTGTGACATCATTGGCCTAGGCGGAGCCTGAATTAGGAATTCCAGACAACAAGGTAGACCATTTTCGCTGATTTTGACGTGTTTTGTCGTAGGTACCTAAACCAGAACCGAACCTGATGTAATATCTCTAATTCAATGATAGTCAAAAATGCTGAATTAAGCCTGCCGACAACTATCAATGATAACTTCTCGATTGAATATCGTTATACATGCATTAGTTCATTCGTTCCATTTCCTGTTCATCTGTATGATCATTTGAATAAAGTGTAAGCTATTGAATCAATCCGTGGACTTTCGTTTCTGCAGATCTTTGGACTCTGTTGGCTCTCCTGCCGGATGCCGAAGCTCTCGGACCGACCCAAGGTCATTGTGATTGAGCTGGCCGGGCCGAATGGAGAACCGCCTATTGTAGTCCGGGCCCTGGGACGGGGCCGCCTCAACGGTTGTCGACGGAGCTGGTTCCGGTTGTGCACTTGCCTTGGAAGCGAGAGCCTTGAGGGCACTCGGCTTCACTCCAGCCTTTTTGAGCCTATCCTCCTGAGCCGCCGCGAGCTCTGCCTCCCGATGAACCTGGAGAACGTCCAGCTTGACTGGGGACCCGGTAGGATGGGCCTGTTCGGCTGCAGCCAGCTCCACAGCAATGACGGACCCCTTGACCGGGCCGGAGGGTCGTTTGGGCCGAGAGAGGAAGAAGGTCTCGAGGGAACCGCCGGCCCCGCCCTCATCCTTGTCCACCAATCCCAAGAGGCCCTGCTCCTCAACCTCCCGCCGGACCTCGTCCAACCAGGCCTGGTTCTCTTGACGGACCTCCTCGTTCTTGGGCATCAGAGTCCGGAACTTCCTGTAGTTCCCACGGGCGATCACGAGTGAGAGGTTCAGGGCACCTACTTTCTTCTTCAGGCCGCTAACTTCCTCCTCAAGGTTGTGCTGGTTGGCCTTCTGGCCGATGTAGTCCATCGTGCTCGGGGCCTGGAATCATAACATACGACTAGGGACTAGGTACTACTAATTATATTGGATTGTGGCTACTTCCGATTTAATTATTCAATTGATTTAAAAAAAAACATTATTCAAGGAAGCTAAGTTTCTATTTGATATATCTTCTGCCTGTTAGACTTATTTTAACGTACTTCTGAATTCAAATTATCTTCATATTTCTTAATCACTATCACCAACGGAAAAATTTGACGGGGAAATAGATTTACCAATGAAATAATGGTATGCAATACCTTATAATTATAAAACAAAAAATGTTTATATGTAATTTAATTTTAAATACAAAACCATTAATCGTTAAAACGAAGATCCGTAATAAGGACGCACCTGACAAGAACTTTGTATGCATTTGTTCAACAGATTTTTTATAATTTTGTTTTACGGTTGAAAAGTTATCTGTAAGTAGTACTTAAAAGTTAACGTGAACGAGAAAAAGCGGCTACCTACTAATTCCATATAAATAGTAATTCCTTAAATGACGCCCATAACATTGGGCATTCGTCAAATCCAACCTAACCTATTTAATTTGTAAATATGAGTTACTGACTCCAGTGCGCGAGCCCAACAGTAATTGTCTTACCATGAAGGCGCGGAGCCGCTTCTTGAGGAAATCATTGTGACCTCGGATCTGGGCCGCATTATCCGTATATTTCTCGTAATTCGTGTCAAAGCCTCTCTTGAGGTTCCCACGGACGACAATGTCTTCGGAGACTTGTTTCGCCTTGGCTACACGCCGTCCCAACTTCTCCCGGTGTTCTTTCAGTTGTTGAAACGTCGAGGCTGTAATTATTAGGTTAATCCGCAGGGTTATTTACATTTTAGCCGCGACCGAGTTGACGAACCTGGGAAGCCTTACCGGTAATAATTTTGAGGGACTTAAGGATCCCGTGCTGATCCTCAATGCTCTCCACAAACTCCGCATTCTCAATCTTGAGCTGCTCGTAGTCAATGAGCTGAATTGATTCCCCGAGGTCCCGATTGCTCCTCAGCTGCATGTCAACTTTCTTTTTCTGCTTAATGGCTTCCATGAGCCGGAGCGCAACCTTGGTTTCCTCTCCAAGGATCCGCTTCTGGACCCGCTCTCGAAATCTGCCAATGGCGTCACACGAAATATATAGAAAGTTCTGAGTTTACAGAAGGCTAGCACTTTTTTGTTTCACCTCATGATCCGTTCGGCCCGAAGCCGCCCTGTCAACGGGTGTACTGCATTCTGGAGCACAGTCTTGAACATTTCCATCAGCTTGCTCGTGACGTTGAAGGACTCAATGAAAGTGTCAATGTAGACCTGGACCGCGTTCTCCTGCTTGATCCCGTCCGTCTCCGTTGTGAAGAATTCATCCCGCATGCACTCCTCTTCTATATGGGCGTATTTGAGTTTCTCGGTGATGGGGAGTCTACATTGTTTGAGTCAAAGAGTTAACTGCTAACCAGAGGAAATTAATTATGCCTCACTTTTTGGCCAGCTTGGACACGAATCCTGGAAACTCCGGATCCTCGTCTTCCTCCTGCTCCAGCCGCTCACCAGCAAAGTCCTGGTCAATGAGGAGGGCCTGACTCCCGGACGGAGTCCCTTCCCCTGACCATTCACCAACCCCACCCTGCTGCTGCCAGAGGCATAGGTCAAAGCTCAAGGCTTGGGCGAAGACGTGTAAGTTAATGGTTGTTCTAGAGTGTATACATAGTGTAGTACCTGCTTGTCAGCCTCCCCGCCCGGGCCTTCCTTTTCCTTGTTCCCAATTTCCTTGTGAAAGTTGGCCTGGAGCGGCTGTTCTTCCCGAGGGACCAAGTCCGCCGTGCCCGGCTTCACGAGCTCCCCGTAGTTATGTCGGAAGACGTCAAAGTTAGGCGGGGCCACTTCCCCAATGGCATGCATGTACTGGGTCATGGCCGCCTTCGTGTTCTCCGATAGAGCATCGAAGTAGGGGTCATTAAAGTCAACCTCATTTGCTGGAACGATCGGGACATAAATCCCGTTCCAGTTGGGATCCTCCTCGTCCGACGACAAGTCATCCTTGCAAACCTCGTCCAGGTTCATGAGCTTCTGAGCCGCCTGGTACTTCTTTTCCAGCTCCCAAGGGAACTTGTAGGTGAAGGCAGGGAGCGAGGCCTCGATCTCACGCTCTCTCTGCTCCATCTTGGAAATTGTACGGTCCAGCACGAGGTTCTCAGTTCGGAGGAACTTGATGTCATCGTAGATCTTGACCAGGGCGTCGTTGAGCCGTTGAATGCTCATGGCTGAAAGAGAAGGTGAGAAAACGAAGTTGTTTTTAGATCCAACATTCTGGATGAAATCTCATCACAGCGGTGACATTTAATGCGATTTAATTTGGCTGCAAGTTTTGAAAATAGCTTATCCCACTTGAACTAAAGCCCATCATAATACTCGGATGCAATTGAATCCCACTAATTCCAACTATGTATATCCCATTGAATCCCAGTTAACCACAATCCCAACAAATCCCTCTGGACCCAAATTAATCACACTCCCATTAAATCCCAATTATTTACAGATCCATTAAATCCTACTAAATCCCATTAAATCCTATTAAATCCAACGCCGCATTAAAATTACATTAAATCCTATTAAATCCAACAACGTCGCATTAAAATACCATTTAATCCTATTAAATCCAACAACGTCGCATTAACATCCTATTAAATCCAACACGTCGCATTCAAATCCTATTAAATCCAACACGTCGCATTAAAATCCCATTAAATCCTATTAAATCCCACAACGTCGCATTAAGATCCCATTAAAACCTATTGAATCCAACAACGTCGCATAAAAATACCATTACATCCCACCCAAAAACTATGGCTCGGCATTAGTTTTATGACCTGTGATAGCGCACGCGATGTGCTTATACGCTATCGCTTACTTTTGAGTTTAGACTTAGGAATCCCGCCCTCGACGTCCGGGATTGAGATCCGGCGCGGACGCCCGGTCTGGTCCTCCTCGGCGCTCGTCTCCTCTTCTTCCTCCTCCTCCTCTTCCTCCTCTTGGCGCCGCTTCTTCCGGCGGAGCCGAACGACGGTCCCAGACTCTGTGACATGCTCGAAAGACTCCTCGGACCCGCTGGAGGCCTCGGAAAGGAGCTCTGCGTAGATTTCGTCGATGAGGCGCTGAGGTATGAGGCCTTCGTCCCAGTGGTCAGAGCCGTAGTCCGGCAGTAAGTTCCCGTAAATGCTCATGGACTGCTTCTTCTTGGGCGGCTCGGGCTCCGGCGGCGGAGGGACGGGCTCAGGCACGATCACTTCGGGTGGGATTGGCGGATTGGGCGGTGGAGCTGGAGCGGGATTGACCGCTTTCTTGGCCGGTCCCGGCTTGGCTCCAGCCTGACCCTTTGGAGGCGGTTTCTTGGGCGGCGGGTTCGTCTGTGCCCCGCCGGGCTTGCTCGCCATTTTCAATTATTATCAACTTGAGCGACGTTAGGTATAAATTTACGAAATATATATTGAGAAAGTAGGATAGTAAGGTTAGATTTTAGATTAGTTATCTCGGCCTCGGCCTAGTCTTTTCAGAACTGTTTGACCCATTGTTTGACCTGATCTTTTTTTTAAATATTGTTTGAGAAATGCTTCACGATGAGTCATGACAATTTGTATTTTGGTTTACTGTATGACAGATTTCAGTACAACTTTCTCCGCGTTGTTTTCTACACTGTAGCGAGTACCTAACAATTTCTAAAATAAGATGTTTTAAACAGTCACTTTTTTTTATAAGCGGCCGTATGCGTATGACTGTATTGCACAACTCCATTTATAAAATATTTATTGAAATGAGTATATATCTATTGCTACTATACTGTGAATGCGAATTTTGTATGATTTCTAAGTTTTGGGAACACGAGGATTGTTGCAAATGTAAGGCTAAGGTAGGATTCTCGGAAGCTGTCCATCTGATCTTCTGAGCGCTTGGAGGCCGGGACTTTAGCTGCTCATGGAGTCGAGATATTCCTTGACGGCTGAGATTAGTTCATTTGATGAGTTGGGCATGAGGTACTGTCTCCGGGGCTCGAGGGTCTCTTCTGGGATGTCTACGAGAATCAATTGACAAGTGGCAATGTACACTTAAATGCAAAAACGGCCCAGGTCAAGCATTTTAGTACGTACTTTTCTTGCCCTGAGTCCACTCATGATTGTAGAGCTGGAAAGAAGAGTAGCGAGAGAGGGGATCGTATTGGAGGAGCTTCTTGACAAGGAAGCGGATGGCCGGAGAGAAGACGTCCCACTCCGGACCTGCCCAAAAGGTCAACTTTTGAATATTTTTCAATTACCTTCCTATAAATTTTCACAGTGGATTAAGCTTACCGGTCAGGGTGACCTTTGAGGTCGCATGCCGACGCTTAACCTCCTCCTCGTCCCGCCCAGGAAATGGCTCCTCTCCAATCAAGCAGTAAAATATTACAACTCCAAGGGAGAACAGGTCACATTTCTGATCATAAGGGTCCTTTACAAGTACTTCGGGTGCTAGATAAAACATTAAGCGTTAGTACTTGGCCATTAGGACGCCAGACTTGGCTCAAATGACTAAACTGGCGGTCTATACCCATAAAAGTATGAGTTCCACAGGAGCATTTGAAGAGTTCTGTGGTTCCTGGAGGCCCGCGACAGGCCGCCAGCCCAAAGTCACTCAACTTAACTTGCCAGAAGAGGTTACTCGTGTCCTTAGGGTCAGTCTTGCAGAGAATGTTAGACAGCTTGAGGTCACGATGGGCAATTTCTAGAAGATGCCACCGGAACTAATTACTAATAAAACCAGCTAATGGAAAATAAATTAAAGAGCTACCATTGGAGTGAAGATAGACCAAAGCACTCGCCACTTGCTGTACGACCTGACGTATTTGATCCTCACTCAGGCAGTGAATCTTGAGCAATATTTTTGCGATGGATTGATGGCAGAGTTCGAGGACCATGTACACAATCTGCCAAAGGTAATTCCGAGTTCATGTATAAATCATAGTCTATACTCAAAAGCAGTGAGGTAAATATTCCTACTCGGGGTGTTTCAATGATTTGCGTGAGCTCAATAATGTTTGGATGAGTGCAAATTCGGAGGATGCTAATCTCACGCTCAGTAACACGGAGCATCGGCTTCTTCGTCTGCTTGATCTGAAAGGAAATTAAATGAATCGCATGAAATTAGTACTCCGCCAGGGTTAAGAATACTTATGTCCTGCCATTACGCTTGGCTTCTCCGCAATTTTCATTGCAAAATGTTGGTTAGTCCTCGTGTTTTTGGCCTTGAAGACCCTCCCAAAGGACCCGTTTCCGAGAAACTCTCCAATTTTGAAATGGGAGCCCGGACCCTCCTTGTCAGTTGAGTACCGCTTGTGCGGGATGGACTTAGGCAGGATCCGCCTCTTGGCAACCGTCTCATTCCATATGTCCTGAGATAGAAGTAAGTCTAGGGTCGGGTCAGGAAGGCTCATGGCTTGCCTCCTTCCAGAAAAAAAAGGTACAAAAACTAAGTCTAAACTCTAAACCTAAAATATGATTATAGTGATGAACCGACCACTATAATCCTCGCTCAAATTTAGTACTACTTCAGGGCCAATATTACCTACTCAATCCAATTAAGTAAGCAAATACGCGTGGCAGAATTACCAGAGTAACAGTAACGAGGAAAAATGTTCAAATTCTATATTGACCGAAAAAAGCACGCATTTCACGTTGACTCATCCAACATTGCCATAAATTAGCTTATTTAGGAACCGACTATTTTATTCGTCAAAGGATTTCTAAAAATAGGACCCGGCTTATGGAAAACATTAGTTAGATTCGTCACTATTTTGAGATCCTTACTTCCCAGTAAATACTATGTACGTTATATAAATGCATATAAAAATCGCTACGTAGTATCGACATCAATGTCCGGTGAGCTATAGAACCCAAAGATGCTCTGGCTCGTCGTGAGCGGGGTTAGACTAGAAGAGAGGGAGTCAGGTTTCTTAGTAAGCGGCGGGCGGCCTGGTCCTGGAAATAGGAGGGCAAATCTGTCACATTGGGCCAAATCTCAATAAGAAATACAATATGTCCAATCTTACTTCTACCACGAATCCCTTGATTTGCTGGTCCGATTGGTTTTATTCGAGGCCGACCTCGGCGTCTCGCACCCTCTAAAAATATTGGAATCGTAAGTTGGAGCAGCCTACATTATGAAATTGATAGGACTGCATGAGAATAAAATAAAACTACCAGAACATAATGAACAACTCCTGGATGCAAACCTAAAGGAACGGAAAGAGCTACTGGAAAGCCAAAGACAAATAAAATAAGAAACAAACCGTCGGATTCACGAGTGAGGACGCGGACACGGGAGGGGGGTCTGCCCCTCTTACCAGTCCCCCGACCCAGCTTGGGCCTTTTAGGTATAACACAAAACCCTTCCTCATAATCAGAAACGTTCGTATCTGGAACAACAACAGGAATCAAATAAGGAGAACCATGCACCTCACGTCAAAAGAAGCAGTACGAAAAAGAATTCACTAGAACTGGACAATAGTTGGGGAACCGGCTGTCGTACCTGCTGCCCAGTCAATCATTCTGCAGCTCGTACTGGGTCCACTGTCAACCACGTCAATATCCTGGGTCAAGTAGTCCGTGTCACTTATTTCCATATCATCATCCTCGAGGCCCGAGCCTATGCCCTCCATCATTTCCGCGCCAAAGTCGTCCAGGACCATGACCTTTGAGGATAATCGAGAAATACGGGAGTTATATGGAATACTTAAACACATGGCAAATGGCAAGTACCTTACTTCGCTCTGAGAAGGGGAACATCCCCGACTTCCGGCTAAAGAGGATGACATGCTAGAGCCGGGCTCTTGCTGTAACTCTATGTGCCTAGGCCTCTTTGGCTGAATCTGTTTTTTTTTTAACATTACAAAACGTTAGGTCACACTTTCCATCGGACGGCGACATAATTTCATCCAGAAGGCGTTTACCTTTTGAGGAGATGAGAGCTTTCTTTTAGAGGGTGACATTTTTGGATCGGTCCCCCTGCCGTCGTCACCAGGCCTCCTCTCAGCCTGTTTTTGACGATCTATTCAACAGGAAAATAGATTATTGCCAGTAGTTCCAGTACCAATATCAAAGTAGCTCGCACGGCTCCAATGCTCATATGACGCACATTTCCGCTCGAGCTCCTCGTCATCCAAGAGAAGGGAAACGACTTCCTTTGGTTTCAGCGAATCCGACCTGAAGCCCTCTCCACTAATTACCATCCGTTGGATCTACAATACAATTTATTCTTGTCTGAATCCGCAATTACATCAATAATTAGGCAGATAGTATCCAAGTTCAAGGCAGGCAGTATTACCTCATTCTTTTCTTTGGCTCTCTGAAGAATCCTCTCCTCTATTGTTCCTTTGCAAATGAGACGATAGACGGTAACTTGTTTGGTCTGCCCCACCCGATGGGCCCTATCCATCGCCTGCTGGTCAACAGTAGGATTCCAGTCGCTGTCGTAAAATATCACCTGAAAATGGATCAATGCTAACTTAAGTTTTTGAGTTCTCGGCAGCCAAGCTAGCAGTATGTGGCTGTGCTCAATTACTTACTGTATCTGCGGCTGTTAAATTAATTCCTAGACCCCCAGCCCGGGTCGATAGCAGGAAAACGAAAATGTCGGATCTGGACTGAAAGTCAGCAACCATGTCTCTCCGGTCAGAGATCTTCGAGGAACCGTCAAGCCGGATGTAGGTCCATTTTCGATGACACATGTACTCCTGTAGTAGTAGCGTATTAATTCGTAGGTAAAAAGGTACCCACTTCCGGCCTACAACTGTTAGCACTCACCTCCAATATGTTAATCATTTTCGTCATCTGTGAATAAATTAGAACGCGATGGCCGTCCGCTTTCAGTTTCTTCAGGAGAATGTCCAAGGCCCCTAACTTTCCCGAGTCGCTGATCAGCTTTTCCTTGTCTAAAGGAATATGAGGGTATGGAATCTGAGTAAGCGTCGGGAAACATTTTTATACGTTTATTTATAATTTTTGAAAAACACACCTGGAATAAACAGTCCCGACCAGCCGTCTTTCCGCTGAACAGCGTTAAGCCCACCAACCCGATCAACTGAAAAATGGCTCCTTGTTGGTTCCTCTGGCTCCCCATTCAATATGCAGGAGAGGCCTTGAGGAGTCGAGCAGAGTTGATGGGACTTAAGCCAAGAATAGGCGCTCTGGTCATAAAAGTGAGCTTCCCTCCCAGCACTACACACTTTGTGACAGAGCTGGCCTACTATTGATGGGACAGGAGTTGGGACAAGGCGTCGTGTTACGGGTTCCCTAGGATTGTGTGGAAACTCTGGGAGGAGTTCCTGTTCTTGATATTCCTCAGTTCCTGGAAATGCTTTCTGAGAGCGTAGGATCAGGTGCTCAGGTGTCTCCGGCATTGAGTGGATTCTTTCGTCGAGCAAAGCGTATATTTGGGAAGTTAATGATAAGAATACTAAATTCCGGAGTATCTCGCTATCATTAATACTGGGAAATGAGGTGTAACGATCGGAGTCAAGAAGTAAGTCCGAGTAGCTTAAAAACACGGAAGTTGAGTCTGTTCCTCTCCAGAGCCGATCACGGTAAAGTTTCTCCTGGAGCTGATATGTCTGCAAAATGTGTTTCCACCTGTATGACACCAAAATATTATTTTATTATGCATCAAACTTATACAGGAGGAACCTTAAAAATATTCTTGCTCACCTTCCTAATAATCCTCCATACACAAGCTCATTTAGCGCAGACGGGCTTACACCGGTGAACCTCATCCAAGACCATTCAGAACCAACAAACTCTGACAGTCCCGCCCCCAAATCTTCTACATGAACACTTGAGGGTTTCCGCCTCGGGAACAGAGACTCGTGAGTATGAGCCGGACTGAATATGCTCAACTTATTTTCAAGTAAGTGGAGCTTGCTTGGAAGACTTAGATGTAGCAAACCCTCACGAAAGAGTAGCTTCGGATAAAGATCAGTAGCTCGCCGCATATAGAAAGGGCTCTGAACTTCTCTCCTTTCAAACAAATCCGGATGATTGCAGACCTGGAATGGCCACAGAAACAGGAAACACAGGTCACATCACAATGTTGCGACATTAGCCGTCAGTGACTAAAATAAAAACTCAAACCTTTCGAAACTGCATGACTAAATTCATTAGATTCGTTGTCTCGTTGATAGCCATCGGTGAGTTCGAGGATGACTTGACAAGGTCATCTATCCGAATTTTCTTCTTGATGGCTAACGAATGGAAGAGAGCGTCAGTTAGTGAACACTCGCGTTTGCTCAACCTCTAAAGTATATTCGTTCATAGTGTAAAGTGCCCCGCCACGCACCCATATATAAGTTCCGCTGTCGGCTAGTTAGTGGACAGTAGAGTGAAATTTCAATCTTATCAGACAACTCATTCTCAACGTCCTTCTTAATTCTTCTCAACATGAAGGGTTTGAGGATCATGTGGAGGCGGCAGAGGTGTTCTGTCGTAAATTGAGAATTGATTCAATGTAATTTCAGATATGTAGCCTGCGCCCTTGCGGCAGGAACTTACTCTCGTCAATGAACCCTCGATGCTCAGCTTGAGATTCAATGTCCTTTGAGAACCACTCACTGAACTCCTCGTGGGAGTCAAAGAGGGACGGCATAATAAAATGCAGAAGCGCCCAGAGCTCTCCCATCGTGTTCTGAATTGGGGTTCCGGTTAAAAGTAGCCGGTTCCGGCAATTGAAGCCGAGCAACGACTTCCATCTTGCGCTGTTACAAAAAATGCCCTTAAATATGGCCAGATCCAGCAGAAATATTTACAACTAGAATCTTTTGTGTAAATCTACCTCGTGGTACTTTTAATCGCCTGAGCCTCGTCCAATATTAAATACTGCCATTTAATTCGATTGAAGTACTTGAGGTCTGCTACCACGATTTGATACGAGGTCACCACAACGTGGAAACTGGTCTCTCTGGTATGCATACCTGTTTGTTGCCAGCATTGCCGCAGGATTTTACGCTCCTGGAATTAAATACCAAATACTTTAGAAATCAATCCAAAGTCGAATTATATGATACTATTTTTATTACTTGAGGATTTCCCCAATACGGAACCACAACTAAATCAGGCAGGAATCGCTCAAACTCTTGTTGCCAATTGTGAAGGGTAGAGGCTGGAGCAATTACTAGAAAAGGGCCCCAAACGTCGTACGTTTCCGCAATATGGGCCAAAAATGCAATGGACTGAACGGTTTTCCCTAGACCCATTTCATCGGCCAGGATTCCGTTGATTCCCTAAAAACAAAACAAGGTGTGGACATCAGTCAAGTTTAATTCGAATGAATTAAATGAAATGTGATGAATGAGAGACAGAGCCTGAGTGAGAAATGCCACTGCTGCTAAAAATATAAGGTACAAAGATAAATACCTGATTGAAGAGATTAACCAGCCAATTCATCCCTCGGAGTTGATAATGCTTGAGAACCCCGACAAACATTTGGGGTTGGGCTGCTTTCCCAGTTTCACCCGAATCTGATTCCAGACGCAGTTCATCTAAACAAAACACTATTAAGTAATTGATATGTCCGAGCAAGAGCCGGAAACCTATTCAATTTACTTTCTTACTTAAATTTTCATACACCTTGGCGTCGAATTGGAACTGAATTTGGGACTCGTGATTCTTAAATGCACTTTCCACGTGCTCCTTCGCCTTGAGCTTCATTTCCTCACTAAAATCAGTCCAAACTCATTAGTCAGCAATTCTGACCGAGTAAGCACAACGAAACTATTCTAGCTACTTACCTATCATAGTCATCCATAGCGGCCAGTCGTGGGACTCTCTCGTCATTGAGCTGATTCAATATTACAGCTTCATCCTTCGCAAGATCAAGGTTGTGCCCAAGTTTCTTCGACATGAAATGGGCATAGAGTTCTGTTTGAGTTATAAGAAAATTCAGCTTCCGCTGCTGTCGCTTGGCCTCCATAAGCTCCATGTCCATCTTCCGCTGTTCCTCGGCTTCCCTGTCTCTCCGTTTACGAACTTCCCTTTCCGCTCGATCAGCCTGTTTCCAAACTGCTTGCATTTCACGTGTAAGACGCTTGGCCCTCCATATTGACTCCTTCATTTGTTTCTGGGACTATTAATTTAATTTAAAAATTAATCAGAAATTAGTTAACATCGGAATAATACGCTAGGTAATAGTTGAAGCCGAGAAATCTCGGTTTAGGTACCTGAATAGCCTGTTGGCGTAGGTACCGGGAGCAGGCTTGAGCTTGACGACGTTTTATGGCCAGCATTTCCTTGTGCGTATTACTTCTGGCTCGTTGAGTCTGAAAACCCGAATGCTAAATTAAATACCAGTATGAAACAGTAACATAAGGCGTGCGTGCGTTACTTGTCCGAGAACTTGCCTTTCCAATTTCCTTCTTACACATATGAATATAGAGCCGCTTTCGTTTCGAGTTCATCATTTCAATTAGCTTGGCTTGCTTCTGAGGGGATACTTTTTTACTTTTCGAAACTAAACATTCAGTACTAAAATCCTTCCCCTTACTCCGCTCATCCTCACAGCCTGGAGGAAGGTTAGAGGCTGAGCTGGGCCCAGTAACTGAAGAAGCCGGGGAGCCGGCCGTAGAGGTCATCTCATCCGTGTCAAACTTAAAGTAGGGATCCAGGGAAATGGCACTGTTCGCAGTAATGTTCATATATTCACTCAAACTATCGTCATCATTCTCATCCACGCACTCACTATTTATTTCCGTCTCTCCGTCCCCATCCTCCTCGTCCAGCCCTAAGTGAGCCGTCAAGTTTAAATTAGTTTGATCAACATTTTTCGTGTTCCTAATACAATCCCGAAAATCCTCGTGTTCCAGCGTGCTTGTGCCCGGCTCTTCTTTTATTCTGAGAACAGTCTCTTGAATTTCCTTTGGGTCGACATTGGAGGACTCGGACGGGAATTCACTGACGACTCCTACCGCTGAGGGCAAGCTCTCTTCTGATCGCACTGTCTTCAAACTTTGCTTCCGCTTGCTTGGAGACTCGAATGCTTTTGACAGCTCAGGCGGGGACGGCAGAAGAGCTCCCATTGACAACTTTGGCTTTCTCTTCTTGATTTTCTTCTTAAACTTTGACTTGCAGTCCTCACTTGAGTTTAGGAGAGAGAGGATGTCTTCGGGTGAGTCGAATCCCTGGGCCGGCTTGTCAAGGAACTTGTTGAGCTCCAAGTCGGAAATGGGCGTGAGCTCCGTGTCCTTCTGATCCTCGTCCCCCTCGTCTTCGTCATCTGAAGAGTCTGAGGAGGTGAAGCCCAGGAGGGACGACGAGTAGTCAGAATAGCTGCTTGAAAATGGGGACGGGGCTGGGAGCGCAGTTCCTGAAGACGTGGAGGGGACAGGAGCCGTGACCTGGGGCGCGTTCTCAATGGGCTCAAGTTTAAACATGGACTTTGAGGAGGAGGAGGAGTTTTCATTTAGATTCAAATTCAGCGTATGAATCGCCTGTGAGATAGCCGGATATTTAGCGTCCTCGACCTTTGGTTGAAGATTCGGCTGCATTACGATTGGCTGCCCCTCCGCTTCTGCGTCACTTGAATCCGAATCACTGCTAATACGGAAGACAGGTTAATGCTAATGGTAATGTATTAAACAGCAAATCAATTATAGGTTTACTTTTCGTATTAATATTGTACCTTGCATTCTGTGCAAACAGCTCTTTCAAATAGTTCAGGTACGGCTTCAAGTCTAACGCCTTACGAATTTTGTCTTCATAACTCAAGCCGGTCTGACCTCGGCCCCTACCCATTCCACCGTTTCGGTCCATCGTTGACCGCGATAGGAAGACGGAATTATTATTACGTGGAGAGAGCGGTTGAGCAACTGCTATGTGATTCTGATTTTGATAATAATTCCACATTTCCTGATGGTTCAATTTCATGGGCTGCACGTTAATGTCGTCCAAATCCAAAATCCAAACGATGTTGCTTTTAACTCTAAGATCTGATGCCCTAATCAAATGCTCCTAGTTGTAGTTACTAGTCCATATTCCTAGATATTGAAGGCATAGTTAAAAGGGAATATGTATTTGCTAATGCTAAGCACTGTCAGCTGTGGTAAGTTGAAAACATTTTAACAGAAGTGGTCCATCCTGGATCCCGGGACTTCATCTTTCTCTGTATATTATAGAGATAGTTGATAGTCGACACCTCGATGCTCGATAGTGGGCTTCTTTTCTGGATTCGATTAGGTTTTGAAACAAACAACGGAGTAACATCTACTAGCTACTAATAATACGATAATACAAATGGAATCGTATCGCTACGCACTAGTCACGCACCTTGCACCTGAACATGACGCCCTTAAGTCAGTCCTGCCAAAATAAATGGTGACGGAATAACATGAATATGAGTGCTTTGAGCTTATGAGCTTAAAGGTGTTTCCAGTCAGGTACAAAGGTACAGGTTATAGGTAAACTATTTCCCGCTAAATAACCCTGTTTACATTGTACGACTTTAAATATACTTAGAAACTTAATTATTACACAATTCCGTATAGTACTAGTAGCAGTTGAAGACTTGAAGTCGCGAACAAATAGAACTACTCGACTAAACGCTTCCAACTTACACCATACCATTTGCTGAGTGTTCTGTATGTAGCGCTAGGGCTAGACAAACCTTTTCGCTCGGCCGTTACCTGTAGGGCATTGCTTAAATGTTCCAAAACCTAATATGTATTAATCAATAATGTAACTAAGTTTTACAGCAAATTATATTAAAAGTACATAACATATCAATCCCAGTGTCCGGTTACGAAGTTTGTGATTGGTGGGAGTCGGTAGAATTTGGTAATGCCGAATAAAAACAACACGAATTCAAACTGGAAGCGATTTCCGGGGACGCAGCAGTCGCAATGTATAGTAACGGGTCAGGACGAAGGATCCCTCTCTCTCTCATGCGCCGTGTTTCATGCTACTACATTTCCGGTTGCCTGGGTTGCCCTTAAATTGGTACATAGGTACTGGTACTGGTACTACTTAGGAGCGTTGAATTTGAATATTGGAAAGATTTCTAACACGAGTACGAACATTTATTCAATTCATTCGTAGTCTAATACCTACCTATACGTTTTGTCTATTCATGTCTCAACCCTTTTTTAATGTATCAATGTAATTAATTTCAACGCTCATCTTTGCTTCAAAACTGGTCGCCCTTTCGCTTGGATAGAAAAAGCAATGGAAAGGCATCATGATGTCAGAATACAACTTCCCGACAGTCTCAATGATGTTCCTCATTTCATCTTGGAATGAAAACACTTTAATACATTTCCATTCTCGAAGTCGGTTCTGCTTTCGACCGTTGACCAGAGCCTGTTTCGGAACAAAAACAATTCATCGCAAGCTGAGCAACTCATCGGAATCGTGTTTCTAGACAATTACGTAAGAGGTCTCCAGAGCGAAATCAGCTCGATATGAAGCAGCTTCTTGAGAGGTTCCGATCATACACAAGAACCAAGCGTACTCCAGAGTATTGGTACGGATTTGGAACAAAATAAATGTCCGCTCGAAGTTTGGTCCATGTACATGTAACATTCCAAAGGCGGCCTCAATGTTCTCGCCTATACAAACGTTTCAAAGAGGTTTAAAGTTTTTGCGGCCCGAAAGAAGCGCACAAAATGAAATATAGCGCCTTGGTAAATGCTTTCATACCTCGCATGGGTATTGGAATGGTCATCTTGGCCGGCATTGAACAGTACAAGCCCGAATATCCTAAGGTTGAATTCTCGTGCTCCTGGAGCATGTGTACCGCAGCACTTTCTAAGTCCAGTAACTCAGGGCAAAATGGGCACTTCCAGGGCCTAGGAATTAGTCAAAATAATAACGTTATACTTTACCTTATCAGTAGACGGGACCATATAGCCTTCATCTTATTTTCGTCTGCTTCAATTAACAAAACTCAGCTCACCGAAACCGACACTCTTCCTTTACATGTTCCATGAGCTTTGAGCCACTGAACGTGAGATCACAGCCACGGCGATAATGTAAGCATTTGAAATCAACAGTCTCCATAAGCTTGTGCATATGCCGCGGAACACAGTCAAAGGGTCCATTATCACGACAAGTAGGGCATGTCGGCCTGTAACTTCCATAAGCCGGTGGAAGATGTCTTGGCCTATCAATCAGTTTTATTTTGCAGTCGCTGCAAAGAACGTGACCGTTGTTGCAAGAATTAAAAGGTGGGAAGCATAACTCTTTACAGACAGGACATTCCAGCTCTGGATGAAGGAGGTGCGCTTGCTCCGGGTGAACCAATTCTGGGTCTTCGGTAAATATGTGCAGAGGAAAGGTCTCATCAACTGTAAACGAAATATTTCAAGGAATGGAAAATGGAAATCCAAATAACCCGCGTATGGAAATTTGGAAATCACATAAAGTATTATTAAGATTTAATTGAGGAAAACACGTGTCTTGCTGGCAATGGCAATGACCGATGAAAGCCAATAATGGCAGGAGAGGAGATTCGTCTGCCTCTAATATAGAATAAGAACCAGTCACCAGTCCTTACCTTCCAGTGACTGGTAGTACCTCAATAAAGCTGAAAGCTTCGGCTTCATCTGGAAAAAAGGATGGCTTCTAAAAATTTCACGAAAAGACGACCCGAGCTCAACCATGAAGTTATCAATGTCTCCAGGTTGTAAAAAATAATCCTCATCTGATCGTTCATTGCGTATCTCTTGAAACGAAAACAAGGCGGAAATATACATGTAAAACAATCATTCGCATTACTTATACGGAATTTTTACTTTTTTAGTTGTAAGGTGGGAGGGGGACAGCAATTTTCTGAAAACCTTTAATGACAGTACCAATGTGATAAACGCCCACCAGGTCTTCCAGATCAGCTACATCTTGACGGTCCTCTCGCTGTTGTTCCAGTATTTCCATCCTTGTAACTCTATCCAAGTGATGATACGTTGAGTGAATCAACCGAACTGGTTGGACATTAAACCTCACGGGTGAAGGATACCCGACGATAATCTGCAGTAGGGTATTCTTATCTTTGTCCACATTCACAGCATTCTTATCTTTTCCCTGAAAGGAAATCGAGCAGACATTATAGACATTGTAGTGTTTAACACCACAGAATCGAAAACTCTCGCTTTTATATTAACAGAAACGGGGTGAGGTGAGGTACAATATGTTGCCGTGTCGGAAACCCGCTATGCATAATATTTACATGGAACGTTTGTAATGTCTAATGTCGTCAGGAACAAGGAAGCTGCGTAGTTCGCTTTCTCTCCGAATAATTAGCAGTTTAGCTCGGTTTAGATTTTCCGGAATTATCATATTTCCACTTCAGTTTCTGACTCCGATTCACTGCACGGGCAAACCTGCTATAGTATTTTAGAGCAGCTAATCGGGTACATCGGACAGCTATATGGGTGGCTGACTGAGAATGCTAATTGGGATTGGTGGTCCAGCGAGCCAAATAGCTTCCTTGAAGGGAAGCTATTCAGTCAGCAAGCGAGAGCTACGAGGCTTCCTTGTTCCTGATATATCATAATATAACTATAGTTGTTAAATGTCTTATGTAATACATTTAGTCGTACGCCTATTTATTGAACATACCACATTTAAGAGATCCATTATGCTATGCCCCTGCCCTGAAGAACCTAAAACAAACTTTGTTATAATTTGAACGTTTACGTTTGGGTCCGAATCCCGTAAAAGACTGACGACCGACACGTACTCGTAAACTTAACTGTACTGACTGCTCATCATGGGGCAATCCAGGAGGCGAAGATGTTTTCATTTGGTGACGTTCCAAATAACATTAGATATTTACTCGCCTGTTCAATACAGAAGTATTAGGTAAAGGTTATGCACATACATACATCTGACGGCCAATCAATCCGCATAAAATAAGTTCAGAATACAGGAGACTATTGCTTTGCTTTTACTAGCCTGTTCAATCAAATGCAAGGTGGAATAAAACTAGACTCACCAAAGTGATTTGTGGAGATAAAAATAAAAACGTCCACAACTACTACTAGTACATAGTTAGTCGAAAGATGAAAAAGACAGCATAGCCAGATATTGGCATTGGTAAAGCCATGCAATTTGTTTGTTTAAACGGATGCTTCGATTTCGTGCAAAATAACACGGCTCAGTTAAGCATGATAGGAAGAGCTGTAACTTGAGATTTTGTATTCGAATTAGTATGTATATTATCAATTTGCGGTCAATTTTTACAGTAGTGTCTGTCTGGACCACAGTTGGAGTATAGTTTCATAATGCGTAGGTTTTACGATTCATAAGAATTTTGCAATATTAATCCTCGGTGTACTTGATGGATATGAACCCGTGAGCTACAGCAAACCAGAAACTCAAATACTAAATCGATCAAGAAGCAATTATGTTGGCAAACTTTTTCTGCAAAACTACGAAAACATATACATAGTATGGTAAATTACGTTGAGTACAAAAAAAGACCATCATACAAATATAGATACTTACTTTGATTCCCACGACTTAAAGCTAGATATACGATTTTACCATTTAAGACATACCTGACTTGGCCCTTGGCCCCCCCCCCCCCCCCCACTTGAAATTTGAGGCTGTCGCCCCAGCCCCAGGCATAGATCCCGAACTACGCAATACTGTCAAACGTCGAACTATATTGCACAAGTTTGCCTGCCGAATCCTATACTGGTTCTTATTGGAGTACTATTTATATTTTACTTATTTTGGGATATTGAATTGACCCTCGCCAAACAGCAGTTCGCGTGAACGACGAGCAGCGATCTTTGACGATTTCTGGACTCGTCTTCGGAAATACTTTGAATTTGAATACTGAGAACTGAGAATACAGCATCCGGGCCACACTACGAGTACGATGATGACGCACTGTCGATAGGTTATTACTACTCTGTATACGCGAAAGCGTATACCGAACAGTTAAGTTGCTTGCTCTGTCGCCCAAGGAGAGTCTACAGTGCGAAAGGGCTAGATGATAAAATACTTCCGCATCTGTTATTTATGAAGTCAACAGGACCGGGAAGATCTTGGGTCATGCGAAAATATGCCTCTGTTGAAAGTGATACTGCTGTTTCTAACATTGGTCAAGTTGTCAGCAATATTTAATGGTAGACTGTACATAGGGTACCGATGGGTGCCACTAGCGCTAATATTCTGATATAAATAGAAACGGATTCTGGTGACGACGAAAAGGTGGTGAAACAACGAAGAGGTTTGTGAATATGCGGAAACACTACTGTCAAGGAGTGAACTGTACTAGTTACCATCGTTGCATTCTTATAACCAGCAGAATGCCCTGCGTATGCGTAACATTCCAGACCATGCCATGGGAATATTCTACTTTTTGGTCCATCCACCCGACTCCAAGAAAGATACTCTGACTCGGAATGACATCCTGGCGTCTTATTATTGGTGACATCCTGACATAACGACGTCGAACGTCAACTTTTAGTTTCAGGAAGACTAATTTTCTTACACTTTAATCAGACAAAAATTATTCGTTTGAAAAAACTAAAATGGCCGCAATCTTTCTTTCCAGACTCGACTCCGAGTCTCGGTTGGAATATCTTATACAATTACATAGGAACAGTACATTACGGTTCTTCACATTTATACATACTGTGGCTGTGGTGGACGCCTGGCGTGTCCGAAATAAAAAAAAAGTGTCCTGTTCTGATAGCGCTTGTTGGATTATAATACTTGATTGTTAGTAATGATGTACTTCCAGTAGCGCTGCGAGTTACATCTATGAATCTAGATGATTTTGATCTCCAGCAAGTCTCGCTGCCTATTTAAGGGTCCTAGATGAGAATGATGCTGAGTAGTACAGTATATTGTGTGGAAGGGAACTGGAATGGGAGTCTCTAGTCTCTATAAATCACCACGCATTTTCCCCACTTTGTATCAGGTTGCATTATTCAACCGCGACCCCACTGCACTACAGGAACGGAGGTGGGGCTCATTTTTAATTTTTTTTTACTAGTAATAATTCTTTCATCATTTTATAGTATTTTGTTCAGAGCTCTCTTTAACCTGGAAATTCACTGATAGGAATAATCTGTGCATGCCTCATGGTACTAAGTTCTGGATAAGTTAAATGAAGTTTAAATGCGCCCATTGTAGTTTGGATTCTAATTATGTTCAGTCACACTGAGGAGACGTTCGTGTTATACTTGTGTTGGTTTTCCTGATGTTCATATAAATATGGAATTCTTAGTAAGAGGTAGGTCCTATAATCCTCCTACCTCTGTCCTAGTGATGCTTCGGAGCAATTGTGTAAACAGCAAATGTACGTCATGGTATTTGCCTTGGCATCGACAAGTACCGGTATAGTTTGATAAGTTCAATAGCCCGGTAGCTACTATTCACTTTATCTAGTACACGTAGTTAACACGATAATTCATTTGTGTAACTGGAATTTTGTAGTGAACTGTTTTATTCAACAATAGACTCTAGTTCGAGTTAACAACGTCTAGGGCATCGCTATCTAGATAATATAATGACGCTGAAACAGTTGGTTTTCAATAGGATATGTGCAAGGTAACAATAAATCAACATAAATCGCGTAAATTCTGAAACCAGAAAAGGATCTTCACTCAAGATGAGATTTTACTACTTAGTGCTCAAAAAGATCCTAAAGCTTGGGCTCATTTGTGTATTTCTACTCTACACCCTATCTTTGTATCACCTCTTTCGATCACTCTTTAGTTCAAACCTATTTGTGTCATTCCTGGAGAACAGTGTAGTTCCAGCTAATAAGCCGAAATCAGTTCACGATCGCTTCTGGGAACTCTCACGAAATTACAGTCACAGTAATCAGGATGATAGTGCAGGCTTAACAGATTCATTCACTTTGAATCGCCTCAATCTCTGGCGTCCTAATAATCTTACAACATCATTAGCTTCTCCTCAAGATGACCGGCTACTGGCTCAGTTAGTTTGGATATTGGAAGCCGAATCTGATCCCGACTGGGTTGACAAGCTGCAGGTAGTATGGCTATCCATACAACTTAAATATCACGCTAGCTATTTATTTACAAACATGCAATTTGTGTTTCAGACTAAAAACATTCTCCTCTACGACACTTTTGAATGGTGGAATTTTAAAGGAAACGAAGCCTTTCGTCAAGAATGTCCTGGGCTCGGAAGAAAATGTATATTCCTCGACAGACCTAATGTACAAAGTGGGAACATTCGTACTGATGCTGTCATTACAGTTCGAGATTTCGCTCACATGGATGAGCTGCTAGGGTTACCAGAAAGTATTCTCCGCTTTTTCTTCATTTTGGAATCAGGCTTTCATAGTACAGCCACACTGAGGAGGAGTAACGATCTATTGGCCTCCTATTGGAGCGGCTCTGATCTCCACACGCCGTACGGAAAATGGGTTTATTATAACCAGTCAGACCGGCATCGAAAACAAGGTAGCAAGCTGTAACCCGTATAACTTTTCGGCGATTCACGCTAACTTGTGTTGTCAGTGCTTTTGTATTTTCCAGAGATAAACTACGCCGTTGGGAAGAAACGTCCTGTGGCCGGTATAATTTCAAACTGTGACACGCATAATAATCGAGCCCTGTACATCCAAGAGCTTCAAAAATACATCAGTGTGGACGTGTATGGCGACTGTGGCTCGTTCTACTGTCCCAAGGACGATGATGGGAACGGAACTTGTTTTGAAAAGCTGCGGAAAGACTACAAGTTTTACTTGGCATTCGAAAACTCTAATTGTAGGGATTACATTTCGGAGAAGCTGTTTCATAACGCCCTAAGGTATGGCTGTAAGGCATAAGGCATTAAGCTTCCGGTTCGGTTTTGGCTTCCTCCTTGGCTCGAATTCGCATTGGTTCACCGCCCGCCAATTGCAAAAAACTAAATTTCAATCCTAATAGCATTAGCGCTTTTTTCGGCTGGCTTCCTATTCCACGGGCTTATGCGCTGGTTTACTTATCGCCAAAGTTACAATATTCTCCTTGTTTCTCTAAGCAACAACATGGTCCCTGTAGTGTTTGGAGCCCATCCGGACGACTATAAAGCAATCGCGCCAGAAAATTCATACATTCATGTGGAGGATTTTCCAAACCCGCGCGCCCTGGCCAACTACCTCCTTTACTTGCACGAACGAGACGAAGAGTACAACAAGTATTTTGCGTGGAAAGGGTTGGGAGAATTCATTGGGACCAACTTTCTTTGCCGCGTCTGCGGAATGACTCACTATTCCGACCTAGTCCCACCTCAGAAAAGAGACTCACGTTTCACATGGGAGGATATTGGGGAGAACAAATTGTGCCTCCCACCAAATACAATGTATTGGAACTCAACAGCCGATCGAAACAGAAACAAGCGCAAAAAATCACGTGCGAATCAATCGTAAAAAAATTAGTAACTTATTACGTGTATATTTAATACATGTTTACATACAATACAATACAAACACTCACGACTCATGACCGATCCAAGTTGACGACCTTCTTATCCCTTGTAGCATTTTTCTTTCTTTTTTTCTTCAAGTATGACTCTAATTTCCCTGACGCCTTCAACTTGTCATACTTTTCCGCTAAGTCGACATACTTTCGGGTGGCTGTAAAGTTAAAACAGGAATTTCGTTTAGTAAAAGGTGGCAATGTAAACCTTGTCCATCTTTAGATATCGATCTCACTTGCATTAACTCAAACTCATAAAAATATGTAAACTTACACTTCTTCATAAAATAAGGATTTTTGCCCTCCTTGACCCGCTGCTTATTTTCTTGCGTCTCTGCTCGGCGTTTGTTTACAAGTTTTTCTTTTTCCTTGTCGGATCGTTCCTTGTTGGCCTTCATCGGAAATATTATTAGTTCATTTAGCCTTAGTTATAACGATAGTTTCACTATTTAACTAAAATATAAACTTGCCATTCTCTTCAAGTACTCTCGAACCCTTTCCTTGTCCTCATCGCTCATATTCTTATCCGTATTGAATTTCTCCTTCATTGTAGTTAGTTCCTCGGCAGCTAGCTCGCGGAGGAAACTGTAGTCTTTTCTCCAGAACTATTGAAATTTATACTTGCAAATATTTTAGTTTATACAATTAACAGGCGCAATAATTGTGCGGGTATATTTTACATCGCATTTAACTTTATGTATTTATATATGGCTCTGTCGCTGGGCAAACTTTTCATGTGTTTTTTGTATTATGTCAATTTTGTGCCAATTTCGTTTTACGAGATTTAATATAATTAAATCCCTGGATTTTAGGAGATTCTCATGAATATTTTGAAGTCTTAAAATTTGCTATACATTTACCTCCTCCTTCAACTCCCCACACTGATCCTGAAACCTTGGATCCTTCACACTCCTCCTCCTCTTTACCGGAACAACTTCCCTAACTTTATTTGACCGAATTTTTGAGGAGACTTCCCTGGGTCGATTCTTGTTCCCCCGCTTGAATTTCTTTAGTAACTTTTTCTTACTCTTTCCCAGAGTGGTCTGTGTCTTTGTACCAAACATGGCTTCATTGTATACTTTAGTACCCAACTTGGTCTTGAGGGCTTCCAGTTCTAGGAATGTGAGGTGCGAAAGTTGGGACCGGATTTGGGTCTGTGAATTATAAAAGCAAGGACGTTAATTTTCAATGCACCTTTACAACGTGCCTCGAATACTCTGACTTAAAAAACTTACACGTTTCACTTCTTCTTCTTCGTCATCCTGGTCTTCTGTTGACTCTTCATCATCATCTTCGTTTTCACTCGAATCGGATGCATCTTCATCTTCTTCAGCATCCGCCTTACTCCCACCAGCCGCCGCCTGTGCTTCAAAGTCCGAGTCTACCTCTTCGTATTCCTCGTCCATCTCGTCCGAAGACTCTGAGGACGAAGGAGCTACTAGTTTCGGTTTACTCATGGCACTGGTTTTGTTTCTTTTAGTTGAACTGGAGCCTATGGATGATGGATGATGGAGTATTGAATTTTGTTTCATAATAATATTGAATACAGTGACAGTGTATTACTGCATACTATGGACTGATAATTGATACCGCGTGAGAAATATTGATTTTAGCATAAACATGAAAACTCTTATCTAACATCTAGCCGTATTAATCAAGAAAGTTATTGTTGGTAGATGTAGATATAGCATCTAGCTTCTAGCTATATCTAGGTTTTGGCTATAAAGAAAAGACGTTACTTCACTAAATGTGAAGTTCACTTTTAATTAATCTAAAAAATTTAATCCTAAAGTCAATATTTATTATACAGCATTAATCATTAATTACAAGCACCTCGCGTAGCGCGTAGCACTACATGCTGAACACAGCATAGCCAAAAATATGTACTTAGATCTTAGATATAGATATATAAAACATAGGCATTTTACCTGCTACTACTGTTGACCCTTTCCTGTTGGGTTTCGGCATTTCGTAAATCGTGTGACCAGTAGTAGTGTCGTAGCTGTTTCAGTCTCAGTAGAGGTATTATGCAAAGGTCTAGATTTCAAACTATTTTGTTTTTAGAAAATTGCTGGTTTAGTTTACAAACTCATGCCATAGTGTTCACGTGTCACGAAACAAAACCTACCAACTCACAAAGAGTTACTTCATATATTTCTAATTAGGTAACGCAGTTTTCACTTTAATACAGCACTATCCGTTAATATTTTGACTTATTAGGCTTAAGCTTGAGTTTAAATGAATAACCTTTAACTTTATCTGTGCAATAAACTGATCATAATGCTTCCTTCACATCAACAGGTATATAATTTATGGGTGGCAGAGTTTAGTACAGTCCCTTGCAGATGAACTTCCATTTGGAATTTTAAAATCGCGCTCATTTCTGAAATCGCTAAAATGCTTGAATTCTCAATCTTGTTGTCAAGGAACCTTGCGAATTCCCATAGGAACGGAAGTCTTTGTATATGCAATGTTGATTTGGACAGTTCGTGATATTGATCCAACATTCAACATATACAATGCGAAAATAATACTAGTCTCTCTCATGGCTGTATCGAAAAGTGTTGGTCTCGATAATCAGTAATCGGCGCTTGATTTGCAATATTTCAATACGATTTACCAAACCTGAAGAGCACAGAACCCGTAAACCGAAACTACTACTACTCAGTGTGTAACAATTGTTTTAATAACATGGCGGCCGTTTCCGAGAAGCCCCTAATGATTTGTCACGTTGAGAAACCGCTAAACTACACGCTGTACGACTGTAAGTGGATCCCAAAGTCAGCCAAGTTTGCTGTAATTGGATCCCAGCCCAGGGGTACCGGGACCATTGAGATCTTTGAAGTGGCTTCGAATGATCTGACGTCAGTGAAAAAGGTTAGGAAACGCTGGGGAAAAAAACAGTCTGAAGAAAGAGACCACTATGTAATGGCTTGTAATTTTGTACTACTATAAGATCGAAACGGCCCATTCATTAAAATGTGGAACCTTTGGAGCTGTTGGAAAGGGAGTCAGGGAGTTGGCCACTGGGGATTTTAATGGACATGTGCAAATTCAGTGAGTGTACCCTTTAATTACCTAGTTGATCGAAAGAGATTGTAAGAATTGGACCAAAATCAAAATCTATACCAAGGACTTGGATAATTTTTTATTTATATTGTGCAGCGACCTGGAAACTTCAAAAACAATATACGACGTCAAAGGGCATGATGAGATTGTGAATTGTATTGACGGAATTGGAAGTCCGGGTCCTCCGGAACTTGCTACGGGCAGTCGAGACGGTATGGTGCCGCATTGCAAGCGGTGTCAGCATTCAATATTACATGTACTATGTATGTAATACGTATGTATGTACATATATGTTCGCGCTTTGTTCTAATGCATCTTGTGCGTGCCAATTTCCAGGTTCAGTAAAGATCTGGGATATTCGTCAAAGGGAGAAACCGGTGACAACAATTGATCCGTCCGAGGGAGAGATGAAGCGGGATTGTTGGGCTGTGGCGTTTGGTAAGTTTTAATTAAATGCTAAATTCTCACATTGACTATATATATCCAGTCGTGACTGTCAATTTATGAACACTTTTTCATGGAACAATTTTTAAAACTTTGAAATCCTGGACTTGATCCTTTTCTTTTGACAATTGTCTAACTAGTATATAGTACGATAGGGATTTCCAGCTTTGTAATTTTCAGTTTACTTTTCTGTACGCATTGTAACACAAGTTTATATAAGCAAATCAAATATTCATCTTTTTTTTTTAGTTCATCTTTCTGTTAATTCTCCACGATGTTTCTTTCGAACTTTTAGGAAATAGCTACAGCCCCATCGAGCGCATGGTCGGCTCCGGATACGATAATGGAGACGTCAAGTTATTTGATCTCCGTCAAATGAAACTGATCTGGGAGAAGAATTTGAAAAATGGGATTTGTGGCTTGGAGTTTGATCGGAAGGATATTCAAATTAATAAATTGGTTGTTGCGACGCTGGAGTCAAAGTTTCACGTTTTTGACTGCCGAACCCTGCATCCGGTGAAAGGGTTTGCTGGGGTCGCTGAGAAGGTAGAATCCATTATTTGGAGAGTTTGAGGTTGGATTGAATAATTGGAATTTGGTTAACCACTTAATAGGCTCATAAATCAACAATATGGCTAGGAAAGCATCTTCCTCAAAACCGTGACGTATTCATGACAGCGGGTGGGAATGGGGGTCTCTCCTTGTGGAACTAGTAAGCATTGTTTATTTCAGCGTTGCTGCATGACTATTTATATTCCAATATTGACCAATTTCGTTTTATTCTGTTCCAGTCGCTACCCCTCAAAGCGCGTTAAGAAGGATACTGAAGGCCTGGACATGGGTGTTATGGGAAGCGTTGAACTATTACAGAATGTGACCATCTCAACTCAACCAATCTCTTCATTTGATTGGAGTCCGGATAAAATGGGCCTTGCAGTGGGGACCAGTTTCGATCAGTGTGTGAGGCTCATTATTGTCACAAAATTGAACCTGATTTGAATTCTACATGGAGTAATAATTAAATAATAATTCGTTAATTTATTACCGTTTTCTACGAATATTTGATGAGTTACTGGTACGCCGTGCACCATATACTAGAATTCTATGCGTATTCTCGGGGCTTCTCAGAAGTGGGAAATATGTATAATAGCAAATCCGCCCTAAGAATCTTAAGAATTCTCAAGTATTCGTTCCGCGTTAGGGCGGGCTTGTTCGGGTAGTCTAAATACTGCGTACAAATAAGACCCAACACCCAACCACCCAGCCCGATTCTTGAAAGGATCTTCCTTTACTCGTATCATTTTTGCAATCCAATATGCTTGCCTACTCCTATGTTACAAATTATTACAGAATATCTATTTCAGCGTGTTTCGCATATATTACAAAGCGTCAAAATAGACCTATTGTCGCAGTTCATGTGTGATCTTCCGAAGCGAGCTTATTGTTGTGATTTATAGCATGTAGTTCCGCCTGTCGTCAGTTCAAACTTGTATTGTACAGAGTAGACATTATTTACGTGTACCTACCTACCGTATTATTTTGAATGCTTTGGGTTCTACTATACATAATTCCTAAGTTTCATCTAAAATCAATATCCTAAGGGGATGGTATCAGCCTGTGCTATTTGAATGTTGTACTGCCTGTATAGCGACTAGCGACTCTCTTTCACTATTCGCGGATTAGAAAGCTGTTAGCTGGACAGCATATCTGAAATATAGTACGTATACTTGATAGTTGATATGCTTGCTGATGGGATTTTGAAATAGCAGAGGAAATATGAATGTTCCCTACGGAGCCTGTCACTGTCGCACACGCGTCTAAGTACAACTATTCCTCTATGGTCTATCCATTACGTATATCCTTCAGAACATCCGAGTGATATGAGACTTGTCCTCTGTCCAGTAGTTCCCTTTGAACTCCCACTCGTCTCCCTTCCGCTCGAACCAAGTTGGGGTCATGTCAGGCTTCGTCTTGAGGAACTTTCTCTGGAGCTCCTCGAGTCGATGCTTTTGGAGGGAGGCGGCTTCCAGGTCCCCATCTTCCAGGTTCCGAATGTCCGGACGAAGTCTGAATAGATCATCAAATAAATCCAATATTCCAAAACAAATAGCAATAGTTTTTTTGGGTCTTGAACTCATTTGTTTACCTTGAGTCTGTCGGACAGAAGGGCAGATGATTTGGAAGAATTTGATTTAAACTCATGGCGAAGAGAGTGAAGTGGTAGTACTGTCAAAAAAGATTGGGAGGGTTATTGATCAAATCAGGATTCGTACTCTTTTCGTCAACTCAATAAGTTTGCCTACCTCGGCAGCATAGTCAGGCCTTGGATTTACTTCCCACAGAGTTCTTGAGTTAGGGATGTCAATGATAACCCCGTCAGACTTCGGTATAGAGTCATCCTGATTCTCGGGCGACAGTTCATCCGTCCCAGGAGGCTACACGACAAATAAATTTTGCTTTTGATACTGCACATATCTTCGTACTATTCAGATTAGAGCATCCAGCATTTTAACGTTAAATTATAAACTACAATACCTCAGTACTCGTACTGAAGGAACGTATTGACAAGGAGTTGAACTTTTGAAACATTTTCCGGGTTGGTTTAGGACTCACACTTGGGGACTTCTTGTTAGCGTCGGCTGAGGGCTCCCCTAATAACCTGCGGAAGGTCACATAAATAAGTTATAAATACGTAGCACTCAACTTTAGTTAAATTATACAGTACACTTTAGCATTGTAAAACACACGTTTTTTGTTTTGCCTAGAATGCGGTACAATAGTTAGGTTGAATTCGCGACAAGGTCACTTACTTGAAATTCTGAGCATTACTCTTCATGTACTCTTCGTAGGAGTCGATGTCGGTTGATCGAAGGGAGTCAGTCCATTTCCCATACAAGTAGCGTAGTTTCTTTTTACTATAACAAGTCAATATTGAATGAATTGTAATTTTGGAGTATTTAACAGAGTGGAATATTCAGCATTTAGTTCAGCAGATTAGTCCTAAATGTCTCATCCCACTTACTTGGTGTCCACGACGAATCCCTCCACTCGATGGAGCTCATTATGGAACCAGCCTGCAGGTTTGAATTGGAGGCTCACTCTGAGCCCTGTCTCTGCACAACTGACCTCCGTGGTCCCGTGATGCTCAATCCAAAGCTTCCCAACAATCACGTTGTGGATTGAGCAGTTGACGTTCGACCACTTGTACGTCTCTTTGAACCTATATGTGAAGGAGAGTATTTAGAGGCTAGAGATCATCTCTACATATTATAAATGAGCGGCCTATTGGATCAGTCATATGTACGTCTTAAAATTGCGTACAGCATGAGTATAAGGCATCAACAAACATTGTTTTGAGTTTTTACTTTTTCAAGAAGAGCTCAATTTTGCCCTTTGGATGAACCTCGACTGACTTTCCCCACAGTTTAATTTTTGGGTAGATCCAACCCTGAAAGACGAAAGTTTCAGACTCAGCGTGGAAGGCTGATACTGGAGGATGATGAGAGACTTGCTCGCACAGAAACCTAAGCAGTAGATAGATTAGGAAGAAGCCACTCAGATCTAGAACTTTCCAGGCAGAAACTGTGTGAAATGCGGACTTTCTCCTGGTGAAAGTCCTTCACTTATTTCCTTTCAAGTAAATGATAACAATCTTAGGTTAAAAATGAGCGTGAACCAAGTCTTACTTGAACCCATTTCGCTCGAGCTCAAAGGTTTCCCCAAAGAGCGGATTAAATGGTTTCCCGAGCCGATTCAAATTACTGGCCAAATTCGAAATGGCGAATCCTGCTACAATCTGTAAACCAAAAACAGTTTTAGTCAACGATGTATGTACTAAGAATCGCAATCCTCGGCATATCAGTTTATTAGCAAAGTAGCAAACAATATTTAGTCAATTTGTAATAGCAAATCCTAACCTGGATTCTCTCCACCTCATCCTTCGACTCAATGTTGAGTAAATGACTATACTCGAGACTCTCTGCAATTCGTTGTAGGAATGAGAGGGGCTCATTGAACTGGACAGGCATCGTGATCTTGGACAAGTCCTTCCCGACACAGCTCTTAAGGACGGACCATATGCTGGAGTCATTTCGGGGCGTCTTGGCCGGCAGGAGCGTTCTGGAGAAAGTTGGAGAAAGTGGGCCGAGATAAGGCGCTGAATAGTATGATAATTATACAATTCCCTGGAAAATTGGTATACTGTCCTCTATATGTAGAAGCACGTTGTGGTCTGTGGTAAAAGTATTCTATTTCTGGGGCAAAAACTCCAATACTTGTCAGGCTTAGTAATATCATTTAATTCGTGGAGAAAGTGTGATGACTTCTGAAGCTACGTTATACGTTATGGAAGTACCCTCGGTCCACGCCTGTCAGTCAGAATTACTAATTAATTTATATATAGAAAAGCGCACCTGTAAGGAATCGACGATGAGTCCATGTTGGAGCCTCCTCTTCCAATTATTCCTCCTTTGCTGAGGGAAAGTCTGGCCCAGTTGCTCCTCGTCTGACTATTAGCGGGCGTCTGGGTATATGGGAAGGGAGTCTAACCCTATCGATTTGCGCATGGAGGGACTCTCTCGGCTCTCTGGAGACTACGGAACTGAATGAGACGGGGACGGACTTGAGCATAGTAAGGCTTCCATTGAAATCCGAACCCTTTATCTTCTCACGCGGGGAAAGTGGGGGAAAGTGTGGGAAGCTGAGTGACAGGCAAGGCCCATTCAGACCATTTTCTAATCAAACACACATGATGATAGGAGCTAAGAGCCATATATGTTACAGGTTACACGGACCCTATTGGACTCTGTATACTGCTTTCGGGTATAATCGGACCTTCATCATGTGAGGAACATGAATATGAATGGGACCCAGTATATTTAATTTTGGCTTTTCGGTCATTTCTATACGAATCCGATTGTAAAATAAATTGGCCCATTGGGAAGAGCATAAAATTCGAGTTCAGGATCAACATCAACAAGAAGTTAAATAAATGACTTTTAATATGAACTGCATTGGCTTATTTAGACTTCCTAGTACAAATTGCCAAGTTTCTAACAACCGAACTAAAGCATTGTTAACCCGATTTTCCAGATGTAGAAAGACGAATAGATATATAAATGATCACCAGGTATTTAGACATTTTTCACCAATTACATAAATAGTATTCCCTAACCCAAGATTTTCATTACCAAGCCATATATTTCTCTCACCATTGTAAAGCATAAGTTCTCCCCAAAAACTCAAATCTTATCTACATTTTTACTACAGCAACATCCTTTTAGGCAGTAAAGAGTCTTACCTGATACTCTCGGTGCCAAAAACACCATTAGCCTGTTATCAGGGTTTTCGAATCCGAGGCCTCAGATTTGTATGTATGTATCGCTGAGGCCTCGGATTAGAAAAAACTTGGAAACAGGATATTAAGTTTTTAGAACCGAGAGTATACACACCGTTTAACCAGTTAGAGTAAGTAATAAACCGACTTCCGCTGGTTACTATGAGTCGATCATACAAATCAAAGACAAAGCTTCCAAACCAGACACCTGTATTTCATGTTTCAATGAGTTGAGCAGACAAATACAGATGAGAAAGTCTCCAAACCATACACCAGTATGTCATGTTTAAATGAGTCGAACAGACTTACACGTCGGATAAAACCAAACCATACACTTGTGTGTCCTGTTTCAATGAGTTGAGCAGACTAATACAGATGAGAAAGTTTACAGAACTGGCGGAAAATTCGGCCAAAGGAAGTTAGGTTGGAATTAGTTAATTTTTCGGTGAATTTAGGATTTGTCTTTGGTAGTCTTAAATGATAGCCGTTTCCAAACCATGTACCTGAATGTTATGTTTAAATGAGTCGCAATTCACAATGGATACAAATACGCACGAATGAACGACTCGATCGCCAAGTTAATCTGTAATTTCGTCTACCGTCCTACTTTTATTTCTGCACAGTTTTGCTATGTAGCTATTTAATAAATTGAGGAAATGGGAAGCTGGCATGAATCACGAATGATATTCCATATTCCCATTCACTGCGTACGCCTTTAACATGCCCAAAAATAATAGAGAAAGTTGGAGAAAGAGACGAAGAGTCAGAGAGCTCCTCCGAATATAATAATAATAATGCTTTCCCAATCTATCCATAATTTAGGCCCAAAGTTTCCCAACTCACTTCCAAAACTTTCATCCACTCCGACCTATCAGGCAGGGCACACACACATACATATAGGGAGCGTGATACAGCATATAAGAAACCCAATTTCATTTCAGCGGAATTCGAGAAATAGCTCCAGAGAAAGTATGCTTTACGGCATCACTCTGTAGTAGTCGTATACCTTCTACTCATCCCATCTCACACAGAGATTATATTTATGGTGGGCGAGGAAGGGCCTACTGCCTCCTGCTGGTCCTGGCCCAAGCCTAAAAATTAATGCTTTGGGGAGTAAATTAGATTGGAGCCTGGCCTTACACGCCCCAATGCAATTTCCCACGTTCTGTTCCAACTTCCAACCACAGCACATGGGTAGCGGTTTATGGCTCAAAATAAGAAAGCACCTATGTAGTAAAAATGTGACCAAGGTATATTAACTTTCCCCATGATAGTGGTCGTAGTGGGCGCAGAGAAGACAAACTAAGCTAAATATAATGTAATAAGCAGCTAGTAACCAGAAAATATAAACCTATGATCATACTTTTGTTGCTTGAACCAATGATCAACTTGGATCTTTGGATTCTATACAGAAAGTTCTTTCAAAATAATAATACTGTTTCAAGCCTATGTCTTTCGCCTTTCTAACTTCGACTTTCCCAAGGGAGAGTAATGGCTAGGAAATACCTCATTTCTTCCAAGCAGTTGATCGGTATTGTGACCGGTATTTTCTTGCTTTCATTGCTTTTCCGGAACTTCCAGCATGTGTATATTTATAAAGAAGCAAAAAAGGTAAAGCCTTGTATTTAATTCTACTGCAAAAATAGATTCTCACCGGTAATAATTAGACTAACTATAAGAAATACGAAAAATTAAGTCAAATATTACTTAATCCGTATTTCGCTAAAAAAAATTCTGCGCTGGAACGTGGAACTAGCATTGTTAAGCCCAAAGTAATTCTGTTGGCTTTGGTGCTGGTCGAGCTTGAAACTTTGGAACAAAGGAAGCGTTCTCTGATCAAAATTTGCCGCTTCTTGGGCATAGCAGCGCTGAAGCCAAATTCTCTGTCTGAAAGCGGCGGAAGGATTCAACACATTCAAAGGAGGCGTGCGAGTGGAGTCTGTTGGGAGGGATGGATGTGTTGGGAACTGCGACGTTATAATTACAACTACCTGCTTTTCGAATTCCAAAGTCCAATTAATAAGCAGTTAAGATAAGATCAGCTACCAGAAGACATTTGAAGCCTTTTAGAAGCTGACCTTGTTGTCGACTCTCGGTCACCTGTCACCTTAGACAACCACTGGGTCCTCCTTTTGTTAACCATTGGCTCTGATTTGTAGTAAGCACAGTAATTTGGAAGGAATGCCGTTCGCCGTAAAGTTACTGGTAAAAGGGAGACTTTTTCGACTAAATAAGTAAAAATGGACAGTGCGAAATAAAAGAAAGGGTAAATTAAATGTTTATATGCTATGTTTAACAGGTCCACACGACAGCATAAAGGGAAAGATGGATTCTGCAGAGGAGAAAGTTGTGTACCCGCTCCCTGTGATTTGGCCTGCAGATCTAAAGAAGGGCCGAAGTAGCAGAGCTGGGTCCAGCAATCCGTCGTCCTTGACTGAAAATGACCCCAGGATGAACGGCCATCGTAGGTCCTCCATCCCATTCTATGGCCGGTCTCCAAAGGTCAGCTTTGACCAAGTCGAGACTCAGTGTCCTCCTTTCCGACCCGGACCTCATGTTCCCCTTGAGCCAGCCAAATTAGCCGAATACAAGAATAAGAAATCCAGCCTAAAGCCAGTTAATTACCCAATTCTTGTAGATAAGAATCTGAACTTGAATGACGAGGGAGACGTTGCGAATGGGACAAATGATGGGCTACTGCTCTGTGCAACAATAACAGAAAATGCCGCCGTCATATTTTCAAGCTCCGAGCGGCGGATTCGAGGAGGTATTGATATTCAATATGATTACAAAATTTTATAGTGATACGAGGTATTATATTAATAATATTTATGCGTGTAGGTATTGATATTTTGACGTTTCCCGCACCCTCGAAGCGCGAGTACATAACCAAAGGAGGTCGGATCAAGTCCTGCTTCATTGTCATTGCAGCGGCTCTCGACCGAATAAGCAGAAAACGGACCAACGTTGTTGGATCCGCTAATATGGAAGCAATTATGAGGGAAATGTCGAGCCTGAGTGCGCGTGGGAAGGAGGTCCTCACGTCGGCCAAGGACCTGCTTCACTACAGCAAGGAAATTTATGAACAATGGTCAGACCTGCTAGACAGGAGAAGTGACTTTCGCCAACTAAAGGCCAATAAGCGGTTTTCCCCTCTCTACTCCCGTAGAATGCCAGAGAACGTTACTCTATACGAAGACGTATCGGGGCTTGCAACGGGGATTGATGAGGAGTCTCATGGCTCTCTCACGATCCACTGGTCCCTCACCAACTTCTCACTTCATCCAGATGACCACGAGGCGGAATACGACTTTTTCAGCTGTCCTAGGGACATTCAGTTTGAGCTGCTACGTGAGCTCATCCGTCACACAACTCAAATCCTCCACTACTCCGACCAAAACATTCGGCTTGGTCTAGAGACTATTAAGGATCCTGCCTTGACTAAGGGATACGAGACCATTCAGACCTGGATTACCGACCTGGAGTACGACAATTTCTTCGACCCGCTCTGTGCCCTGGAACTAAGGAACGCTTTACGAGATCTGGTTGCGCGGAAGGCAGATCTGCTCAACACTTCCGAACGGGCACTTGAAGCAGTGGAGCAAGTAGCCAAGTGTGCAGCTGAGCTAGACCGGTTCGCACATCAAATCCATGACGGTGAAATTGAAGAAGATCTGAAGTGGAGTCTGCTTCGGAGCATCTTTTGTTGCATTCCAAAATACGTTCACTACGAGGCACTGCTCCAAGAACTGTCAGTAACGAGCTACGAGAGGTTCAAAGTGCCAATTCCGTTGGGGAATGATTTCCAACGGATTTTGTAAGTCTAAGTCAATACTTTTAACATGGATACTGTTGTAACATGTCTTATCTGTAGTCTAAGTTTTTTTCTTGGATAGGGAAAAATGCAAGCAGTGCATGCCGACATCGGGTGATGTTCGGCCTAAGCCTGAGCCGGATAGAGTTCCGAGCAAAACGTTTGAAATCCTAGACGAGGAAGTGGAGGATCTAGGGTGGGCAGAAGATCCAGACGAATATGCTGAAGAATATGCTGACGAGTTCGGATTCGAAGAACGAGTTTCGGAAGTTTAGTCCGACAATCTGGGCGATATTGTTGCTTTAGATTCTGTATTTAACTGTATGTAACCGAATTCAGTATGGTAACCTTGGAGTACTGATACAGAAGTATCAGCTTTGTGTTGTAATACAAATATACATATGCAGTTAACAGATACATATATGTATAGACAAAAACGATGTATGGATTTTGCATATTATATAATGTGCATATTTTACCAGCTACATAATCATGACCTTTAGTTTTAGTTAATAAATGATGTCCACAAGTACGAGCAAGCAAGTCCAGCTCAAGGAATTCTGGAAGTGCATTATAAATGTGTACTGCTCTTATATTGGAATTTTTAACTCTGACTTTATATTTGTCTTACTATAACTGTTTGGAGATTTCAGTTAACTGTGTAACTAGTTAACGTCTTATAATCCCTTGCGTGGGGGCGACAGGCGGATCGAAATTTAATGATCCTTACGTTGCCATGTGAGAACGCGAACGGATTTTGTGTTCGATTTTAATACATGAACAAATTGACGCATCATAGAGTTTTTCTTGTCCGTAAGTTAATTAGATTAGCTAATGTTAGATTAGTGAGACTAAATTAAGCAAAATTAAAATTCCTGCGCAGCCCGGGGTCTTGATTGTCATCAGTCGCATGTAGCAAAGTTAGGCGCTCAGTTCCAAGCGAGCTCAAAATGTCCGGAGGTAAAGGTAATGAAATGCTTTAAAATGTTTTTAAAATATGGCGTCACATGCTGGAATTAATCAATATCACCAGCGTACTAAAACCTTTCCTTTCCTAGAGACAACGAAATATACTTTCATGGTAGAGACCCAGAAGAAACAGCCTACTGCTGCTGAGGACAAACGGACTAGCGTGAACTCGGAGGATGTAGCCTTAGCATTTTCCGAAATGCTGGACCCCGAGGCTAATGTCAAACCCGGGCCACGACCCGCACAAAATGACGTCTTTGAGCCAAGGGAAAGGAAAAGTGGTAAGTAGAGCAGCTTCAAGCAATAAAAGATTTCAGAAACATTGCTGCAGCTGCATGTTTCTCACGGATACTTCCTAACGTTTCCAGTTGAGCCAGCAGCGGCACAAAAGGAGGTCATCGAAGTAGTTGACCCAAATACGCTCCCTCCTACCTACTCAATGGTGTCATACTGTCCCTTCGTAGGAAATTGCTGTTTCCTTCCAATGAACCTTCTGTCTCTTGGGATCGGGACCTGTACCAACGAGAACTGTACTACGGCCATTACTCGAACCAGAGCTATTTGGGAAGACCGGATCCGGGTGAATATTGACTGCGACGTGTCACAGGGGAAGCCCCAAGTTAGGACAACAATAGAGAGGCCCAAGGCACAACCAGAGGTAGAATCCCGTTTTTATATATAGGCTGGATTCCGTGTCAAATAACTTCCTACACGATTTCTGATTAGATCATGGGGCCCCAGTTTGGTCGGGCTTTTCGGGGCTTGCCCCCAGCCATGGCCACGGCCACGCTCTACACGCCCGAATCCAAGGAAAAGATGTACCGTGCGGAGCCGGTTCCGGCCCCATATCGGAATCCGGTCCCAATCTCAGACCCAGTACAGGAGGAAGAATATACGCAGGCTGCTTGGGTGTCCAAGCCCGAGGCCCCAATCACAGCCCCAGAGCCCAACACTAACAACCGTCGAGAAGACGATGTCCGCTATGCCGAGAGAAGGAACCGGGAGCCCAGCTTACTATTCTCTAAGCACAAGGTCGTGACGGACGTCAATATTGAGCTCCTCCGGAAGGAGTCTCAGACCAGGAACATGCCGGAGAGTGCCACAAACCTGGCAGGCGGGATATCAGGGATTAAGGACTTTATTGATGCCCGGAGCAAGATGCGGGTCCTGAACCAGGACGACGTCATGGACTTCATTGACTACTTCTCGAAGAAAGATGGTTAGTTGCTGTGGCTATACCTCGCGTTAATCCAAAGCCTATTATCCAGTATTCCTATGCCACGCTCTCAGGGTGCAAGTACATTGGAATGCTGGAGCAAATCTTTATCGAGTACTTTGAGAAAACTAAGACGGACATCGTGTTTGCTGAAAATGACATTCCGGACATCAAGGCAATAGCTGACAGGGCACGGGCACGGATTTCCGAAATATTTAAGGTAGGTACTTATAAAGTTGAGTAGTGGTGAATACGGTCTCCAAATCCGACGTCAACATGAATTTTTGCTTAAGATAATTCAAGTTGAAGAAGAGAAACAACTGCAGGACTACGATTTCCCAGCTGTACTAGAACGAGACTGCAGGGCCTTCGAGATTGATTACCTGCCCAAGGTCATGCTCATCGGAAAGTTGCATAACTACGGTGTGAAAATGATACTCTACTGGATTAAACTGCTGGAAACAAAAAAGAAAGAAATTTTACCGGAGCGTGTATTCGATATTGGTACTGAGCTCATGGCCGACGTTATGGTGATTTGCTATGGACTCTTTACTAAAATTGCTGACTTCCTTGTCGTCCTGGCCGAGCATCCTACGGAGAAGCAAGTCCAAACCTATACACTGGACTACTTTATCCGGGCCTTCAGAAAGTAAGGATTCGAGGCTTACGGCCCATGACGCTGCAAGGCTTCAATGTTAATGCCACTGTCTGCCTTCCAGTTTAGTGGACTGCATCTGTGACGAGATTGGAGCCATAGGAGAGTCCTGTGGACAAGTCATGATTCGGATCCCAAACATAACTCGTCAATCCGTGATCTCCACCATGACGTCCCTCTACAAGCAAGTTAATTTTGCCCATTTGAGTATTGCCAGGGCCATGGAAGCCCTCGCCCCCGTCCTCCACCTCTACTACATTCGGTACTTTGTTCTCGGTCCCCGTGGTCTCAAAGGACACAAAGTGAAGAGCCCGCATTTGCATAAGAACCATAAAAAGAAAAGAAGTAAGCCGTCCCAGTAAGTTTCCAGAAGGAGTCACAGTAATAAAATAACTTGACTCTTCCCAATTCAGTCCAGCACTAAATATTCGAAATTATTGACTCGTTTATTCACTTCATGAGTGTAATGTTTCATTAGAGTAAAAACTAAGGGCCCCTTACGAACTAAATACTCATCAATCTATACAATGGTTAACTATGTATTTAATTATTGTACGATGAGACGGTTTCTAAAGCGTAAAAAATCCACAGTCTTTTCCTAAAGGCCTCTGCACACCCGCTTCTGTACAGCTTCCAGCCGTCGCAGAAGTTACAGCAATATTAGCCAAAGTTGAATAAGTTAGCCCAGTTCTTAATATTGGCAGTGAACCGTTAATAAATAGACACTCCCAGTAGTAACCTTCTACTACTCATTCGAGAAGACCATTGACCAATCATTAAAAATTAGAATCCCATGTTGTCATTGACCAACCATTATAATTCCACACATGATAGACCTAATGTAATCTATAGTTCATGATTTGGCTTGGTAGACTTTTAACCTTAGACGCGTTGCCTTTTTAGCTAATTTTCAGTGCTACACTATTGACTCACATTGATTAAGCATTACTGCTTACATTTCACAGACTCCGGGAATAAGGCAAACCCATATCACTGTGGACACTACCCTTGACACCTCTAACACCCTGTACCTACAACCAATAGCCCCGTATGACTAACAATAAATAGTACCTACTAATTTCATTACCCATACTTGCGTAAAGCTAATAAGGGAAGGGAAGGGTTAGCGGACTACTTGAACGTTTTACTGCGCCCTGTTTAATAAATGTACAAAAAGATAACACTTTACACGTTGGTTACTTGGTCCCATAATCCGCCGGTACCCTTGGTCATGCGTCATGGGTCTGAATTGGATAAAGAGAATACTTTTGAGCCGTGAGGAATTGATATGTGTCATTGACCTGACCCTCGTATAACTATTGTGGTTTCTTCCTTGGAAATGTGCATACTACTGAAAGTGAGAGACTGGCAGGAATGTCACTGAGACATACAGCAGCAAGGGGTTACCTTCTAAACTAAGCCCGTATCTCAGTGCTACTTTCGCTAATTGACCATCATTTGGAATGACTGTGACTGCGATTTTTTTGGTAAAGTTTGATGAGTTTGTGTAGTAGAATAATAATAATAATACGTAACTAAGTACCTACGTGTGGAGCTACTAAGAAGCGTCTTGTTTCTCTGTATCAGTCACATCATATCATTTCTATCATATCAAGCATCATATCAAGTACTACCCAGTTGTCGCCTCTTTTGGGTTGATGAAATAAAGGTCTGGACATCACGGAAGAGCGGGTGCTCCATAGCTTGTTTTGCCGATATCCGCTTCACGGGGTTGTACAAGAGGAGTTGCTAGGAAGGGAAACGTAAATTGACATTAAGCCTATCCGTATGTTAATGGGTAGATCGGATACTGGTTAAAATACAACGTACGTTTAGCAATTGTGTGGCGTCAGGATGAGCTCCCAGGATTGGCACAAAGATCCGAATGTCCTGTTTCTCCCACTTTGGAAAGCAAGGCTTGTAGTCCGGCATGTGAGTTACCCCTGGCCACGTACTCTCGTCTGGAGTTCCAAGTGTTCGAAATACCCGGAATAATTGATCGATTTCGGAGTCACCAGGAAATAAAGCTTTTCGGGTCAACTGCAAAACAGATAATTGTAATTCATAAAAACGTGCGTTTGCGACAAGTTCGTTCGGCGACTTTACTAACCATTTCAGCAAAAATGCATCCAACGCTCCAGAGATCAACTGTAGTTGTGTAATACTTGGTTCCCAGAAGAACTTCAGGTGCTCGATACCACAGTGTGACCACCTAGAGTGTTAAAAAAAATTACTGAAGCGTTAGAAGCGAGAATCAACTAAAATCACGGAGTTCGTACTCGTTTGTTACTTCCAAAATAAAAAGTATTACCTCATGCGTATAAGTACGCATAGGGATGCAGAAGCCACGGGCAAGACCAAAATCGGCAAGTTTAAGGTTCCCTCTGGAGTCCAGGAGGAGGTTCTGGGGCTTGAGATCCCTGTGCAGGATTCGGTGTGTGTGGCAATAGACTAAGGCACGAAGGAGTTGCCAAAGATATGACTTGGCTTGATTCATCGTCAGTCCCAATTGATTATCATCAATGTACCTGTTCAAATATTTGTGGAATACAAAGTTGAGCATCGGGAACGGAGTCCACCAATTCTCTTTATCTTTTAAAAATGTTGATCTTCATACTTTTTCAAATCCATTTCCATGTATTCGAAAACCAAATACAGCTTTTTGTCTGCATGGATTACGTCCAGGAGTTTGACGATATTCACGTGGTCCAGCTCCCTCAAGAGTGAAATTTCTCGCACTGCCGTACTCGGAATTCCTTCAGACTCTCTAATAAAACAAAATTAAGAATTAAACGCTTGGATTGTAGTGAAGTTCAGGTATACGAATGGTAGTTGTTACTGAGACACTGGCTGGGACGATCGACGATCGATGTTTTGTGGTAATGCAAAGAAGGTAACCGGGGCTGTGATACAAGCTGTGAATCACTGTACCACAACCCGGGTTCCCTCTTCGCAGAACCCAAGAATCCAATCCGGCATCCGTCCTGACCTCATACCCGTTAAGAAAACGAGCGGAAACAAATTGAAAATAATTTAACTTACGACTCAAGCCTGATTCTCTTGAGAGCAACAAGACGGTCTTCATCCTTTGTATCCTTTGCTTTGAACACAACGCCGTAGGTCCCCTCTCCAATCTTCTCCATCTTCTCATAGCGCTCCATTTGTCGGAATGGCGCTGCCATAAACGCAGGTTCCCGGACTCAGTCTGAATGCCAAAATAACGAAAAGATACAGTGAGCTACGAAATACTGCCCTAAATAAATATTCCTGCTGGACGTGACAAACAATTATTTATACTCAAAGCAATTAACTTCTGAAACACCTAGTGTTTACTCAAGATGGAGCAGCCCAATCCTCAGTCATCCAGGCCGAGGAATACAAACTAAATAGAAACACGTCTATAGGTCAGTGCTCCCTATACCATGGTCATGTGTATGAACTATGAAGACGAAAACTGTCACACATCACAAAACAGCTAACAGTATTAGCAAAATAAGCGAAAATGAAAACAAATTGTCCACTGGTGGATAAGATATGACATGTATATGCGTTAATCAAGAGATCCAGATAACGCATCATTTGCGTACCTACCACCTACCTAATGAATTTAGTATTTGTCTGCATGTAATATAGTAACCTTAGCTCTCCTTTCCACCAGTTCGGACGGCCCAGTTGTCTTGTCACTGGTCCGTGACCTTCGCCCTCGACTACCCGTCCCTTAACCGTGCCCAGCGTGTCAGTGGTAATATCTCAGTCCCACGTTCCGCGGCCTCCTCCAGCGCAAGAATTCACGCGCTTCTTATTATAACCTGAAACGGGCATCAAAACAAGTCTTAAGTCATAAGTAACTATAAGTATTGCGCATAATATAATTAATCACGGTATGTATATGTGCCTAAGTACTGTAAAGCAGCGCTACTAATTTAGCGTAATTAATGCCTCCAGTTATGGCTCCATTATTTTTGAAACAAGTAAAAAACTTGCAGCGGCAACTCCGTGCTCGTGGCCGGCACCCGGCTCGTACGCCTAATATCACCGTCAGCTGTAGCCTCTTCTGTCTTTCACGTTGTTTGTAGGAGAGGGACTCTTCAGTACTCAAATACAAAATAGAGCACTACTCCTAGTTGCGTCTAATTAAGTTCAGGAAAAAGTTTAGGGAGCCATGCTTGCGGCGTGGTTTTCACTTCTGTCACGACGCAGTGCGTGGGGTGAGCTAGATACGCCTAACTGTGCGTCTGTAGATGGAGAGACGTAATGAGTAATGCGTACGTAAACAAGATCGTAGTTACTTACCCGGGCGTCGTGGACAAAGTCCGGTGAGTTGGCCTTGTTCTATTTTTGGTGGGATTATTCTGGAGATGGTTGCTGGAGACAAAAGAAGGGAGGCAAAAGATTTGGAATTTGGGAGAAGAGCCAAAACATTCCCTCGCTCCTCGCTCGTTCTCTTGACCCAAAAGAGCCAGGCACTCGCTACACAGGCTGTCTCACCTGTCTGCTCTGCGGCACTAAACTCATTGAATCAATTGGTGGGCAGCTTACAAATTATACGTTTAGAAAATAATTTATAACATGGGACTGTGATCTTATGAGCTCGCAAAGGAGCCAGATTCCTTTAATTAGCCTGGAAAGGATTTGACTTCGGATTTCGGTCTAGGTCACTACTTTAAATACAATTAATTTTATCCAATTTCGTATTAGGACATTTGTCTGAATTTGCGACACATTTGATATTTAAAGACTGGAACTAAACCAGCCCGTCGTGTATAAAAAAAAAGCTAGGTTCGGTTCAGGTCACATTTTCCACTATTGTCTCAACCCTTCAAGCGAATCTTTTCTATCCAGCATCCCTTGCAACTTGTCAATGCATTGATTAGTACTTGTAATTCTCTCAGATACAGAAGTCTTGAAGCCCATATAATTACTATACTTTAAGTTGAGCTACTTATAAGTCTAGTTCTCCTACTTCCTGCACCTATTAGATTACGACAATGCACAGCGTGTGTCGTATGCTTTGTCTTTGTGCTTTGTATTTTACGTAAATCAAGTCCTTGACAACTATACATATTATACGTACTACTACATAGATACATTATTAGTGTCAACTACATATGTATAATACAATGTGTGGATGGCCCAAGCGTCTCTGACGATAGTGACTTATGCAACCTGCAAAAATGTTTTAAATTCCATTAGTTAGAAATGGTGGTAAATGGTCCTATGCCCTAATGCCGTATTCAAAGTTGAAAGTGTGATAAATGACAAAAGCATCCCCGATACCCGCCGTATTATTAATCAAATGCCAACTACGAAATATTTATTTTACATTCCAGGATAATTACTGTAAGTTGAACGCTGAACAACTGACGTCCATCGTCAGCGTCATTCGTCACACGGTACGCAATTATGACCTAAACCAAACCTACATAGTATATTTTATTGTGTCTTGTGTCCTGTGTGCATGTGCATTTACTACTTTACCGTCGGTCGTCGTCCCCTCTTCAACCGTCCTTGCAGGGGTGTTCACATGTAGTAAGTAGGTACTATGTCTAGGTACTATTGACTATTGTTATTAGGAGCTTGAGAAGTCACCATAATAAATCTTGTGACTTTGTTTATCGATCGAAAAGAACAACTGCTTTGGTTCCTTTTCAAGCAAGGTCTTTCCATTCTACCAAGGATGTGTCAGTTATTATTATATCAGCCACTCTTGTATTTTGCTAAAGCGTAATCCAAGTTATAACTGCTACTCGCTAGCGCTTTAAATCAGCTCAAAACTGTGCAAAAAAAAAACTGTACACTGTAATATGCGCTTGTAACTTGAAATGCCTACAATCGGGTTAGCGCAGTCAATTAAATGGAAAGCTAAATTGTTTGCTCAGTATTCTGTATTTCGTTAAAGTATAAATTCGCCAATTTAACAATTTTTCCTATCGTCTGTATTTCCGTACAGCGTCAGCACCCACGAATCTAATATGGAACACGGAAATATAAGAAACATCGCCTCAGGGAAAATTGAGTTAGTTTAATCCAACGGTACATGTTTTATTTTCATTTAGAACTATTTTCTGGATTAACCGTAAAAGTATAACAGTATTAGCAGGTTTATGTCATGAGTGGCATAGGTATTTATTTGTAAATTATGTGTAATTCTCCTAAAAACGTCTGCGAAATCTTAATTACAATAATACAGTAGTTCCTGTGAATACCAGCAAACTTGTCGGGCCTCGGACGTGCATTGGATAATGCCTTCAATAAAAAATTGTATCCGAACTAAAAGTACGAAGGCATCATTGAGCAGTCTTCATTCTAAAGCTATTGCTCCCTGAATACTTTGACATTTTCAGAAATATACGAACGCAGTTATTTATTAATATGGATTAAGTATTAGCCGATCCTTCTGAGATACTCCCTATTGGTCTCTAGCTGCTTGGTCGTTGCATCCTGGACCCGCTTCTTCTGGATCTCCTGGAGCATGTTCTGCCGGAGAACGTCGAGGGGATTGATGATTGAGAGGGAGGCACTCGTGTCAGGGACCTGCTATAAGTCATAAAAAAGACAACTTTGCTTTAGACTTCAAAGAAACTATTGAACGATCTTGCATCATCTCTCTCCGTGATTTCATTACCTCTAAAGTTTCCACTTTGAGTATTTTGTGATGCTTGTGCCGGGAGTGCCTATGCCTGGGATGATGCTTGTGATGATGGTTGGCCGGAAGGGCTGAGACGGAGTCCAGCAGAAGAGCCATGAGGACTAGGACCAGGAGGACGGCCTGTGGACTGGGTCTAAGGTTCAGGCGGAGGCTAATGATTCCTTGGGCAGGGGTCCAAGGACAGGCCGCCGGCCTAGACGGATCCTTATCTTTACGACGGACCATTCTGTGGGATGAGGGACAAATCACTTCATTAGTAGGTGTAGGCATACGGTGTAGTAGAGTAAACATTGACGATGGGAGAGTCAGGGATAAGTACTTCAGACTTCAGATCCTCAATGCTCCATCATGATGGATGATTGATGGGCTTATAGCTAAATGTTTGGCACTTAAGTTAGTCCGAAGGAATTCTAGCTAGGTAATCGGTCGTCTAACTGTTCTATCTGATCTGAGGCCAAAAGCACGTGAGCTACTGGTGATTTGGCATAGGTGCCTGGTGCCTACTACTAAGTTCTCCTATCTCTCCGGCTTAATTACTCTAGAGCTCGAGTACCCTTCAAAGCTCTCAATTCTAAGTGGGATGACGTGTTCCGAATTTGTGACCCACGATACACTCAAAAGAGCCCAAATTGTATGAAGTGTTTTCGTATGCTCGACTCTGAATTTCAAACTAGATGAATTGAACACCTTTCTAGCCAGATAGAACATAGACTCCGCAAAAATATTTAGTTGTTTCTGCTATTTACCATATTGCTAATTTATACAAATACAAATGCTGTTTCTTGGGCTAATTGGAGTAATTTTTAAAAAAGTAAAAGAGCTAAAACTAGTAATTTATTTATTGATTTAAAACAAATCTTTTTCCGTGCATTTTTAATTTAATCAAATATGTATGGAGAATGTCTAAAAACACATTTCTATACAGTTTAGGGAGTCATGAATTATATTTTTCCTTATGTAGATTCCGCTTGAGCCTATATTGTATCCGGATCCGGTACAAACTATATATTTTATCCGGCTCGAAAATATTACCCCGTATGAAGCAGTACAGTGAACGATTATATGTACATATGTTATTTTATTAGCGTATAATATCCCTCGACCTCGGCAGTAGAAACTTTGGTCTGTTCACTTTGTGAGGTGTGATTTTTTTTTTTAGTATTTAGAATGGCTGGTAGTTATACCTCTAAAATTGATATTTCCGGTTTTTTTTAAGCAAAGGACGTACCTACATGTATTATGCATTAAAAGCACGAATCACGAAAGAATGTTGATGGAACTTACGAATGATGTCTTTGTAGTAGCGTCAGTTTCAGTTCAATACAATTTAAAATGAGTGAACTAGAAGAAAGAGATCTGTCGACACTCAAACAAAATAAAACAACTGGAAACTCACTTTTATTGCTTTCAAGGGGATTAAATCCGAAGCACTTTGCAAAGCTTGTAAATTAATACGCACAGAATCAAGTGAACTGCAGAAAGTGATATGATTAGTGTTGGAAGCAGAGAGCCGTGCTCGTTGGTCCAACCGGTATAAGTGGTAATTGACAAGTGTGAGGGATTTGGAGGGAGCTGGCTCAATTAATAATAGCGTTAATTACAACTTTCTGAATTCGAGGAGCATCTCGAGGTGCGTGGCCTGTGGGCCTTTTTTTTCACGTCTGAGTTTACATTGAGTAACAGGCTACTATTTCATTCCCTTTCGCTAAATGCGAAATATATACTTTCTGTACAGAGTCTATTAACTTAAGCATCAGCTGAATCAAAGCATTCATTAGTATGCCCACACTCTTTATGTATTTACGAAGAATACGATAAGATTGTTCTGAATCTGGACCATCATGATTGCGGGAGTCTGATCCCCGATTCTGTTTTGATACTTTATTCAACATGCTTATAGGATCGGAGGGTAACGTCAATGACGGTGAGGCGTCGCCTGCCTAACCAGATATTGAATGGAAACTTGCATCATCCCTCCCTAAAAACGTAATAATTTCACATTCCCGTAGCTGGGTCCATCAGTACCAACACTACGTCTGTTCAGTCAGAATTATCATGTGTTGGTTCTTATTGGACACTTCTTACTGGGTGTGTCGGGATTAACAACGTGGGCTCCAAACTGATTCAGGAATCCCGAAATCCCAACCTACGAGTCTCGTAGTTAAATTGCTAGACGTCCCCTAAAAGTTACCCATAAATATTTCTACTGCCAACTGTCGTAGTTGATAAATAGGTAAATACAAAGACGAGCATTGTTTCGGTCCGAGTCCGACGTTACATTGCCGCAACGTCAGCCTGCATTTTACATAAAAAGGCTAGCCAGAACTAACATCAAAGATACATATATCATCTCTGTATGTATATCAAACATCGATGGCCGATTACCCTGCCAAGTGAATCTTTGTTTCAAGCGTTCAATACCTCTTATTATTTATATGAACATTTTTTAAACGGTTAGGAAAAGGTGGCTTCATGTATTTGAACGTATCATTGGGATTTTAGATAAGGAGTAAATTCAGAGTTCTGTAACTCAAACCATGTACGCACTTAATGATTTTGTAGACTTTTAGATTTTTTCGAGCATCGTTTATGCAATTACAAGTAGTACAACTACGTCAGCTTATATACTGCTCTTCCAAATAGGTAAATATTGGCATTACTAAATACGAAGACAATTTCCAAACGTTTTGGTTAGATTTAACGTTAACTCGTCGTGTATCTTGCACTTTAACCTGCCTGTCAGTTCTGGAACAAGTAACTTACTTAACCTAGAATAATATTGACCTTTACCTTCTATTTTTAGGTAGCATTCTTAATTGTAGATTTATGCCGAATTGTCAGTTCCAGAACGCGAGCGATAGCACGTATCACGTATCCACCCCACCAGGGTTCATAGCCCGTCCCGTTCATGCTCTCATCCGGTGTTCCCACATATGCTCAAGAAATGAATGACAGCTCAAATTACACTGGATTAAAAGTAACCCCTTTCCAGGTTAGGTACAGTATATCATTTACCAACTTGATAATTATAATTCCATTGGGTAACCCTAAACCTTATCACAATGTCATATGCTTAATTTTACCCTTGGGCATAGCGTAGGGCAGCAAGAAATTTCAATGAAACTGGCATATTTGCTATGGTGCTGAAGTCCTATACCATTTCTACTATTTTATTGCTCTGGCATGGCATTCAACTTGACCCGGACAAGTTCGAGGTGAACGTAATATTGATGCCCTAACATGCCAACACGAAGGGCGCCAATTAGATAAAGTAATAATATTTGGTAATTAAGACTTCAGAGCGCAGCAATACGAATAGAGGAAGCATCTGTAACAAAACTTTTAAACAAGGTTCTTTAGATCTTACATTCAACACCAAAGTCCTGCACCGATATCTTTGAAGAAATATCACTTAGTCTTAGTATTTGTAATATGGAATTATTAAACGGTGTTAAAGATAGTGAATTCGACTTAATCCGAGCTGCTGTAGTTCTTCCCTTTCGTCCCAAGCGGGTATATCTCTTTAAGCGTAATTTATAATTCACGATAGACAGCGGTCGAAGGATATAGCAGGTTTAAAGAGTTGAATCAAAATGGAGTTGTAATGGCACTTTATGTTCATAGTCGGAACATAGTTCCTGAGATGATTTGGCTCGTGGTTTTGTTTTGTACCTATGTAGTTCGGGTAGCACAAAATTTGAAGAATTTTTCTCGAATTTGATACCCGAATCTCGAAACAGGAAATAAATATGAAGACATAGGCAAACATACTGGGCAAACATGAGATCTGTCTCATCTCAATCCGATTCTCTCGACCAGCCAGCAACCCACTTCCGTAGAAATTCATATTTTTTGGAGCCAACAGTAAACAGATACTTCAAAGCTCCCTACTAGTGTACTTACATATATGTACATATAGTATGAATGTGCTCAGATTATGTATGTAGTTAAGTGAGTTCAAACACGAATGTGTTACTAGGTATTACGACTACGAGCAAGAGTTCGAAAAGTCCATAAAACCTTATAAATATTTACATAACAGGTACATACGCTCCATAGCTTCTTCGCTTAATATTTGCTTCGGCAGAAAATCATTCTATGTATGTATACCTCGTACATTAATCCCATTTATAACTTTTAGTGTAGGCATTAGTGATTAGGTAGGTGGCTGGAACTGACAGTTGTTTTAAACGTTAGGCTAGGTCATAGAGCTCAGGAGGCCAAAGCAATAATGGAGACAATGGAATTTGGAAGCCCAATTAATCTTCTAGTCTGGATATTCTGGTTCCTGGGAATTTTCATACTTTCACTTGGACTGTTCGTAAATTATGGCGAAGAGTATTTACCACAGGCTGTGTCCCAATTATTTCGTTATGGACGGGCCAATATTACTGCTAAAACGAAATTGAACTATTTGAGGGGACTTGAGCTCCCTAAAAGGTAATTAATAATTAAGCTAAACGGTAGTACCTACGTATATTGTTGCTTTACAACTTTTCATATATTTAGTACAAAATATTTGGATTCGTTTTGGTTTTCAGTTGGTTTGCTCATTTCTACCTCTACTCTGTTATAATCCAGTCCTATATTTGCTACCAGACCTCAAGCACCTATTTCAGCAATTATGGGAACCTGGCCGATCCAAACAGCACTTCTGTGCTGTCGACAATTTTGCTTCTGATCGGAGGGCGTAATAGAGTTGAAACAAGTATGAATCTCTACAATAAATATCTGGTCTGAATCTGACAACTGAAATGGTGAAATGGACATTTAACATCGTGTTACATGTTACAGTAAGCTCAACTACAACGGTGCTGGTGACATTTTTGTTCCTGGTCCAAGTCTCTCGGCGCCTATATGAGTCCTGGTTCGTGAGCGTGTTCTCGGGAACGAAAATGAATGTGCTCCATTATGTGGCTGCTTTTGTGCACTATTCGGGCTCAATGCTGAGCTTAATTGCTCACAGCCCGTCCTACTCTGGTTCTGTGACTCCCGTTAAAGGTATCCGGCCGAATAAATTGTCAAGTACTGTGGATGACATGTAACAGGAGATGTCTCTTGTTTCATCGCAGGGCTAGATATATCTTGGACGGATTGGACAGCCCTCCACTCTTTTGGAATGGCACTCTTCTTGTATGGATCCGTGGAGCAGCATCGGGCCCACGTCGGACTGGCTAATTTAAGAAAGAAAGGTGACATTTTGTCCAAGATTTTAGTCAGCAGTAAAATTTTAATCTATTTTAATTTCAGACAATGCTGTAGTTTCGTACAGTCATCAGGTCCCCCGAGGTGGACTCTTTGAGTTAGTCTCCTGTCCAAATTACTTCGCTGAGATCCTAATCTATTTTGCCATTGCCATGATTTGCGGCTTTCAAAATCCCTCTTGGAATGCTGTCACAATTTGGGTCATTTGCAATCAGGTGAGGAAAATTATGCTTATCTCAATCAAGACCAACCTATAAAGCAGTTTACTAACAAGTTGACGTTCACACTGAATATAAATTTTCAGGCAATGGCTGCCGTTATAAACCATATCTGGTACACTCGGACTTTCCCGAATTATCCAAAGGAGCGGAAGGCAGTATTCCCGTATATTTATTAAATGCGTCCTCATACGGTACCTCTGTTCCTACGACAAATTTATTGTATGAATTGTACTTATATCGTAATCAACTGTTTTAAAAAGGTTATAATTTATTTCAAAATGATCATTTGCGATGATATTGAAAGGTTTCCAGAAGTTATACAGAATAGCGACAGAGTAGTAGTTTATAGTTAAGACCGGTACTTGGAATGTATTAATAATACATTACATAGGAAATAGGAACACATAATTTTCTATACTTATTTCTTTATTGTTCGTCCTAGGTTTTAATTCCAATACATTATTGATACCATACAGGATGCTAACTGGACAGATTGTCTAACTCATGATAAAGCTGTATGGATAGCCCTGGGCCTTTGACTTAAATATAGACAAAATCATCCCAAAGAAGATGGCAAACATTGCCAATCCGATAACAAGCATGAATCGCCGCTTACGAATGTCATTTTTCCCCTTCCCAGACTCAATCATTAGGATCATCCCCAGAGTGATGGCGGCATCTAAAATATTATTGTGTCAAATTAAGTAGGAATGCTATAGCGTCACCCTGAAGGTGTATTGAACTATGTAGTACAATCAAGCAGAGTCCAAACTTACTGAGTAGGAATACAATGTAGGTTTCAATGACTAGTTGTCCCTGTGAGGATCTGTGAATGTAGGAAATGCCAGTCTGAGTTCTCTGAACCACAGGAGGTCCACGGATCTGATTCCACATTTGTCCAGAGGTCATGCAGAATACGATGAACTGCGTATGGATAAAATGCAATTAAGCTAATATTAAGGTGGGCTATTATATATATAATAGCGCTAGGTCCGGCTATATATATTTCTTTCTTTCTTTCTTTCTTTATTTCTTTATTTATTTATTTATTTATTTATTTATTTGTCTCTAAGTTTGCAAACATTTCTGTCAACAGTTGGCAATGCCCGGAAACCGTTGTTGTTAG